>APFE031100659.1:189732-226932 GCA_000404065.3 Pinus taeda
GAGGGGCATGTTAGGTCCCTATAATACTAGTGATTGCCCCATTACTATTGTAGTTGTATCCCTTATTAATATTGTTGTGCCCCTATGGTCCCCATATTGTTATTACTATGCCCCATAGAATCCCTCTATTATTATTTTTGTGGCTTTATATTATTATTGTTAGGTTGGCTTGGTTATATTGTGACTGCTTAGACTCTTATATATAGAAAGGAGGTTTTTTCATTTGAATCATCAAAGAATTATTCATTTATGTAATGTAAAGGAGGTTTCCCCCTTGAAGAGGCCGAATTATAAGGCATTGATCTATATTTTCTATCTTTTTATGAGCTAGTTTCATAACATTGGTGGCATAGAAAAATGATTCCATGAGCTTCATTGGCTCCGGAAATTGATACATGCGTTGATAATATTCTGCCAGAAGGTAGCAAGCTTCTATCTGTTGGCACTACTCAATGTCATGGTATTCTCATCAATGTGTGAAACAATCTAGCTGATGACATCTGCAAATGGGAAGGATTGATATCTACATGCAACCTTATGTATTTATGAGTGTCTAATACTAAGATAAACTTGTCGGTCCTCTAGATTTGCCTCAAGGATATTTGCTAAAAGAGCTTCATTAACTTGTTGCCATGTTAGTGTTGACCCCTTTTCTATAAACAATTGAGTGTCTGCATAAACTTTCAAGGCTACTGGTATTTCTTATACTGCTTCCCCAGTACTGCTTTCAATGGTCTCTTTTGAAGCAAATCTCTTTGGTGCCATAGTAACAATGACTGTTGGAGAGAAGTCCTTCACAAGTGTGGTATGTGTGTGACAGAAAGGACACTCATGACAAGAAAACATTAGCTTTTGCAAATCTACCTTCAAATCATTATCAAGCAACAAATCAAGAAACTAATAAGAAGGATTTTGACAGTTTTCATCAACAAGCAAGGGAAACTAGTTATGGGAACTGTATATTGCACAATACTAATAGTCAAGGGTGTAGCCTGAGGATTGAGAATCCGCAATGCACAGTTTAGTCTGACTGAATACTAGGAGAGAAGTGGCCAAGGTGACAAGCTGAGCCCTGGAACTACACAATGTGCAGTTGTGCCAGCTTATACTATGCACTACGCAGTTCCAGAGGCTAAGATCTTAACTTGAGGCTTAGGATTTCCCAATGCCTAGCTGGGCAAGGAAAAATATGGCCAAGTAAAGTGCAGACCTAGCCGGTGGAAGTGTGGAAAACGAGAGAAACTAAGTGATGACGTGGGATTCGGTGCATATCTGAATAAGTATGAATGAATCAATGTGGATCAAGTGCAGAAAATAAACAAATAAAAGGAAAATCAAGCATGTGAGGAGAGTCACCACCATGTCAACCATTAGTGAAAAAATAGGAAAACATATGTGACACTTATGAAAGGAAAATGATAACTTAGAGAAACACTTCTACAAGATAAAATACATTAAAATTCCAAAAAATATGATGAGAAATAGGTAAAACAACACTCACAAAAGGAAAACGACAACAAGTGACAGAAAAAGCGATAAAGGATGATAAAACTGAAACTCACCTGGAGAAGCAATGGTGACTGTACCGAAGGTCCCTTGATCTCCTCAAGAATTCTAGAGTGCCAAGGTCAAATGTCCAAATTATCTCTAAAGGCATTGACTAAATATATTTGATAGAATAACGGTTTATGATATGCATGCCTAAAATCAAGGAAAAAATGACACTTGGCAGAAGTTTCTAAAAATAGTTAGTGTGCCTCCTTCCAGATACTAATAATGGATCCTTATTTTTTAGGGATGCTTTTTTATTTTTAGATTTGTTTTTCTTTTTTTCTTTTCTAGGGGAACTTCCCATGCACACTAATGGGCCCCAGAAATGGGTAATTATATGGGCTCATTTTGCCTATTATTTTCATTTAATCCACCATTCTCAATAGTTTTGTGTATGTTTTTTAATATATTTATGTCAAAAGAGTGAATGGGGATAGTCACTTTGCCACATAGTCTAATGAGTGTTTATTGCATATTTTTGGACATTTTTGGACAAGGACCAGACATTTATGCATAGATTGGCAGCCAAAATCAAGGAAACAGGGCTGAGGACTTATAGGAGGGGTGTCTCCTACGTTAATGATCCCTTCCTCGAGTTCTCTACCAGCAGCTCGAAGTACAAAGGCCCACAATGATGATCCAAAGGGGCAGTTGAGCAAGTCTAGTAGAGCTGCTATTATCTTCAGTTTAGGCAGCCAAGTTCCTTAAGTTTAGGAGGACTATTGGGAGTCCCAACTTGTATAAACAAGAAGGTTTCAAGCCTCAGTAGGTTAGCCACTTGATAGTCTATTTTCACACTTTTGTACAGTCTTGTACTCAGCCTATTTTCGAGCTCTTTTTGTAGAAAGTTTTGTGATGTAACTATTACTTTTTGATCAATGAAGATGAATCCAGCTTTGAACCAGCACTAATCTTTTCTAGAGGGTTGAAGCTCTTGGACTAGGGCCCAACCCAAGATGCCCAGTACCTCCTTTGTGTATTTATATGTTTTTTCTTGCATTCATAAGCTGATTTCTATTATTTAGGTTAAATATTGCTTTGGTAAAATAAGTTGCTTTTGATGGTTAAAATAGTTGTTCTTGCTTCAAGTTGCTTAAGTAGTTTGTTGTAGTAACAGAGAAAAATCCAAAAAGGCTACCAGCAGGGTTTGACCTCCTCTCTCCCTCCTTGGGACCATGATTTGAGGTCAAGGCACTACTGCTGCCACCAAAAACATAGTTTTTGTCTTTCATGCAATTGCTAGTGTGATGTTTTGAGCTAAAGAAGTTGATATTTGCTTGGATCCACATGCTTAGACCATTTCATGTTCATTTACCATGGATTTCTCACATAAATTTATGTTCATAAAGTTATGTTCAGTAGTACTCTATTTTTAGGTTAGATTTTAGGTCAAAATAGACAAACTCTGTTTTTTTTTTTTTTCGGTTTTTGCTTTGGTCAATTTTGGGAAATAAGTGTGCAGCTCACTCATAGAACACACCAGCTTATCATTCCTCCATAGCACAACCTGTACCTATCCATCTCTCAATATTTCCCCACTCGTTTGCCTCATTTCACAAAACCTACCCTAATTTCTGCATTTTTCCATAAAGTTGCTTTCTTGCCCTTTGAACGAATCCAACCATCTCCTTCATTCCCGATCCTCATTAACAGAGTCCTACACCCCTCAACACCTTCATATAGCCTTCATTTCCCTTTTCCCACCATTTTTCCACCTTCAAACCTCCAAAAACCACTTTCGGCCTCCTCCTGTAGATCCTCCTATAGAAACTCTTGTAGATCCCCTGCAACCTCCTGTAGAAGTTCATGCGAGCAATTTTTCAAAGTCTGATCGGAATGGAAGTCTCCTGAAGGGTAAAAGAGACTTCTTAGAACCTCTCCACACTTTCCTTACTTCAGAAAAAGCCAACTCCATCCTCCTTCGCCACCAAACCTCTGCACAGTCACAATCAGTCAAACCATCAGCATAAGAATTCCACATAAAAATACTCAAAAGTACAAAAAGATGATTTTTTCCACCTCTTTTCAGAAATAGCTTGAATAAATGCAATTTACCTTTTCAGAAGTTAATTGCATCCATTTCAGTAGTTTCCATCTCTTTTCTTGCACAACTAGGGTTTTCTTAGGTTTGCTAGGGTTTGCACTTCATTTCAGTTTTCCTTCTCTTTCTGCAAGTAGAGTAGCCTCTATAGAGTTAGCTTTCTTCCATCACAGCAAAATATTCTTCTGAGAACTCATATAAGTTGGCTTAAGCTCCTAGCGAACTTGCGCTAGCTGATCAAGTGATAGCTTGGAGTAAGAGCTAATACTTATGCATACAACACTGTCACTTCCAAGTTTGTTACGAACTATCGGGTTGATACAAGTAAAGAAGGGAGCCCTATGAGTTGCAACATTATTGCTGCAATATTGGAGCTCACCACTCTTTTTGGCACCGTTGCCAGGGAAGCATCATAGTATTTTGTGATTATTTCTTTTCTTCTATTTTTCTACTACAACATTCTGCTAAGTAGTTTATTTCAGCAAAAGTAGAGTAGTTGTTTCATTTAAATTATGCAATTCCAATTCTACAAAAGTAGATTATGCATTTTTTGCTTTCATTTCAATTCTGCAATTTCCATTTCAGCAAGAGTAGATTAGACATTTCCTACTTTCATTCCAATTCTATAATTTCATTTCAGCAAAAGTAGATTAGTCATTTTATGCTTTCATTTCAATTCTGCAATTTCATTTCAGCAAAAGTAGATTAGACATTTCCTTCTTTCATTTCAATTCCGCAATCTTATTTTAGCAAGCATAGATTATACATTTCTTGCTTTCATTTCAATTCTGCAATTTTCATTTCAGCAAGGTTTATTTCAGTTAGTTGTAATTTGTTGTTCAATCCATTTCAGTTTTTGTAGGTACAAGAAGAAAAACAAAAACAAAAATCACCAAAAAAAAAATAAATTCCTTTCATGCCTCTTAGGAACAGAGACAATTTAGGAAAATTACTACACAACACCCCCAACACATCACTGAGTCACCCTTCTCTCTTCTTTGGTGGCATTGATCCAGAAGATCCTATAGGTGAACCTCCAGAGATATACGAAGATACTATAATAGAAGAAGAGAAAGAAACCATTCCTCCTGAGACCATGGCTAAAAGCAAAAATGTTAGAGGTAATGGGGAAAGAATAAAAGGTGCCTTTCCTATCCAGGAGACTAATGGGGACAAAAAAATGAAAAAACACAAGTCCTTCAACCTTACCTTACTTCCATAGACTGACTACCGAAGATCCTGATACTTTCTTGTTTGAATTTGTTGTTCTCTGTCGAACCTATGACTATGCAGAAGATAAGCAGAAGTTGAAACTATTTCCTTCTACCCTCAAGGATGCATCCTTGTGCTGGTTCATGGGGTTACTTGGAAATAGTATCATAACTTGGGCTCAGATGCAGCAAGCCTTTAACAACAAATATCGGGACTATTGTAGGTCAAAGGAGACCAAGGAAGAAATCTTCCGAATGACCATGGGTAGTGATGAATCTTTGGAAGACTATGAAGAGAGGTTTCAACTCAGTTATAAAAGAGGCAGGTGCACATTTGACCCTGAATATCTGAAGTTGGTTCTGCTCAGAGAAGTCCCTAAAGACCTTCTAGATACCCTCCATTTGCTAGCTGGGGGAGAGATCTACCAACTACCTTATGATGACATAAATACTATGTTCAGAAACCATTCCAGGTCAGCTAGGAAGAGAGGTAGGGGAAGTCAACCATTAGCCAATATAGCCTCATCTAGCTCATCCCTTAGAAATGAACTTGAGAATCGACTAGAAGATTTCAAGAGCAAGGAGAGGCAGACTCTTGCCATGCAAATGGATACCTTGCATATCGAAAGGAAACAAGAGGAAGTTGAGAGAGCTTTGGCCATCTTTTGTCCCAGGTGCATGAGAAAGCATCCTAGGAACGAATGTCCACTGCACTCTATAGAAGTGTGTGTAGTCTGTGAACAAGACCATCCTACGAATCAGTTCCCTTCCATGCCCGGAATCAAAGCTTCATATCAGGGGGCTGAAGGAGCCACTGAACCGCTCTATTTCATGAACCAAAGGAGGCCACATGGACCCAGACCTTACTAGCAAGGAATGCAAGGGACCTCCTGGAGCTATTACCACCCCAATCAAGCCACTTCCATGCCTTCTTGGGGTCCCCCTACTCATCCTTCTTGGTCCACACCCCCTCCTTGGTCATATCCTCCTCAATACCAGGCTCTGCCAGTTGCTCACTCATTTCACTCTTATGCTCAGCCACAACCTCAGCGGAATGCACCTCATTAGGGGTGGAGGCCCCAATATAACTCTCCTCCCACTCTTTTTTCCTCCACCACCTGCTCAACCATAACCATTACCTCCTGTTCCTCCAAGACAACCCCAAATACCAGCTCAACCAAACCTGAACCCCAACAGCCGACAGGTCCAATAGGTATATAGTGGGGAACATCATTCCCAACCTATGTTGTGGAGATTCAGGAGATTAACCTCCAATATGGGAAGGTTCTCCCAGATAGCCAACCTCCTCCTCCTAAGGAGGATGAGGAAGAACAACAGGAAAGTGAACCCAAAGTCATTCCACCCTTTCTTGGGACACTAACTGGAACCACACAACTGACCCCAGAAGAAACTGAACTTCTGGGAGAACTGAAATAGTTATGTGTAAAAATACCACTTCTCCAAGCCATAAAGGATGTGCCTATATACAACAAGATGATCAAGGAGAAGTGCTTCAGATACCTAGGCAGGCGAAAGAGAGATGCCCCAACTACCAACATCATAGGACAACTATCTAACTTGATGTTGCGGCAAGTAATTTGTCTGAAATATCTCGACCTTAGGAGTCCTGTAGTCGATGTCCACATCAATGGCCCCATAATCCCCCATACCTTGACTGATCTAGGGGCTTCCATTAATGTGATGACTAGGGACACTATGCTCAAACTCAACCTTCAGGGTTCCCTAAGAAAGACCTCAACAGTACTGCAATTGGTAGACCGCTCCACCGTGACCCCTGAAGGGATTGTGGAAGATGTCATAGTCTCTATTGATTCCTGGGAGTACCCTGCTGATTTTCTGGTTCTCCAACCAAAGGAAAAGCTCATTGGGTACCCTCTCATCCTGGGAAGACCTTGGTTGGCTATTGCAGATGCCTATATCAGTTTTTAAGCTGGGAACATGACAATCAAGAATGGGCATATGTCCAAACAGCTAGTCCTCTAACCTCCTGCCCAACCTCTGCTAGAACATGATTTACCTCTCTGGTTAGAGGAGGAAGATGAGGATGAATTCTATTCCGCACCATTGTGTACAGTAGAAGCCACCATGGGGGGTCCACAAACCGAGGATGATCTTATTGAGAACTTGATTCAGAATCCACCCCGAATGTGTTGCCCTTAGAAGAGCTGGTGGAAGAAACCAAAGCTAATCCTTTAGTTGATCTCTGTGTGGCTGATCTGACCTCCATCCAAGTTAAGAATGTGGAATTTGGCCCAAAAAAAACCTTGAAGATCAAATCATCCCTATCCACCTCTCAAGAGAAAGAACTGTGTAGCTTATTGAAGAATCATTTGGATGCTTTTGCTAGGAGTTATAAGGAGATGAAGGGAGTCCACCCTTCAGTCTATACTCATCACATTTACATTAAAGAAGATTGTAAACCAGTCAGGCAGCCTCAAAGGAGGATGAATCCATCCCTTAAGGACATTGTCAAAGAAGAACTGCAAAAGTTGTTGGATGCAAGATTCATCTACCCCATCTCTGACAATGAATGGGTTTCTCCTTTGGTGCTAGTTCCAAAGAAAAACAAGAAGTGGAGAATCTGTGTAGATTATCAGGAACTGAACAAGGCCACCAAGAAGGACCATTTCCCTTTGCCTTTCATAGATCAAGTGTTAGATGGCCTGGCATGGAAGAAGTTCTTCTCCTTCCTATATGGGTTTAGTGGATACAACCAAATCCAAATCAGCCTAAAAGACGAAGATAAGACCACTTTCACTTGTCCATGGGGTACCTTTGCATACCCGGTCCTTCCTTCTGGATTGTGCAATGCTCCCACCACTTTCCAGATAGCAGTACTGAGCATATTCGTTGAATAGATTCATGATTCAGTGGAGATATATATGGATGACTTTACCCCTTATGGTTCTAACTTCCAGGAAGCTTTTACTAACCTAGGAAAAGTTTTACCCAGGTGTATTGAAATGAACCTATCCCTCAGTCCTCAAAAATGCAAATTCTTGATGACTCAAGGGACCATGCTAGGTCATACAATTTCTCAGCAAGGATTACAGGTGGATCCCAAAAATATTTCTATCATCCAAAGGGTCCCACCTCTTCAAATGGTAGGAGATGTTCGGAGTTTTCTAGGCTTAGCATGATATTATAGAAGATTCATTAAGGATTTTAGTAAGCTAGCCTCTCCATTGTTTGGTCTTTTGGGAAAATATGTTGAGTTTATATGGACTAACAACTGTCAAGAGGCTCTAGATGCCTTGAAAGGTAAGCTGGTAACTGCCCCAATCTTGAGAGGTCCATACTGGGCCCTACTTCTCCACATTCACGCAGATGCCTCAAACAAAGCAATAGGAGCAGCCTTAGGGCAAGTTGAAGAAAATCTTCCTTATGCCATATATTTTGTCAATAAAAACCTGTCTAAGACAGAATTAAACTACATTGTAACCAAAAAGGAGCTCCTAGCTATAGTCCATTTCCTAAACAAGTTCAGACACTACATCACTTGCTACCAAACATTTACACACACTGATCATGTTGCAATTTGGTATTTGATGAATAAATCAGATGTAAATGCTCATATCATTAGATGGTTACTTTTATTGCAGCAATTTGATTTGACTATTATAGATAAGCCAAGTAAAGAAAATGTTGTTGCTGATTTTCTATCTAGACAAGATTTGCCTACTGGTGAAGAAGGAATGGTGGATGATCAAATGCCAGATGAGCACTTATTTTCTATTTCAATACTCTTTCCATGGTTTGTTGATATAGTGAATTACTTGGTTTCAGCACAGTTTCCGCCACACCTGTCCTCAAAAGAGAAGAGCAAGCTCGTGAGGAAAAGTGCCCCATTCACTTATATTGGGGGAAATCTTTTTAAACGTGGCCCAGATCAGATTTTGAGGCAATGTGTCAGGGAGGAGGAAGTCTTTGACATCCTCCTAACCTATCATGATGGGCCTTGTGGGGGCCACTTTGTAGCAAAGAGGAATGCCTTCAAAATTTTGCAGGCAGGTTACTATTGGCCCACTCTTCATTAAGATGTCAAGAGATACATCAGCCAATGTGACTGATGTCAAACGATGGGGAAACTAACTCCAAGGGATGTGATGCCCTACAACCTCAAGTGACTTTCGAGCCATTTGAGTAGTGGGGCATGGACTTTGTGGGTCCTATCAACCCTCCTTCAAATAGAAATCTTACATCATTGTGTGTATTGATTATCTGACAAAATGGGCAGAAACAAAGGCGATCAAAGCAGCAACAAAGGAAAAAGTAATTAAGTTTTTGAGGGAAAATATCTTCTACAAATTTGGCTACCCAAGAGAGTTAGTCACAAATCAAGGGAGTCAGTTCACCTCCAATTTGGTTGAAGACCCGCTCACACACCACAAGATTAAGCACAAAACTTCCACCACTTGTCATCCACAAGCAAATGGACAGGTGGAAGTCACCAATAGAGCTTTGGAGGGGATTTTGACTAAGGTAGTGAGTAGTAGTAGAAAACATTGGGCAGATCGATTGGTTGAGGCCACCTGGGCCTATAACACAACCTGGAAAATCACCATAGGGTTTACACCCTATGAGCTAGTCTATGGGAAGAAGGCTCTGCTGTCAATAGAATTTGAATATAACACATTAAGGATGGCATCTCAACTGGACCTAAATCTCAGCAATGCACAAAAGGAAATATTTCTTCAGCTAAATGGATTGGATGAACAAAGAATGCAGGCCCTACTCCACTCAGAGGTAGTCCAACTTCAAAGAAAAATATGGCATGACAGACACTTCAAAGAACAACAATTCCAACAAGGAGATTGGGCACTGCTGTATGATTCAAGATATAAAGATTTCAAGGGAAAACTGAGGACAATATGGCTGGGACCATATACAGTAGAAAAATGCAATGAAAATGGTTCAGTCCTTATCCGGACCATAGATGAAGAAGCCATCTACATGCTCATCAATGGGCATAGATTGAAGATCTATAGGAAGCCCCTTTCCAAGCAAGAGTTCATTGAGAATCTAGGAAAAACATTGTTGGTAGTGGATTAGGTTCCTGTCTCCACTCCACCCACACCCTGAGCAAACAAAAAAAAGGGAGAGAGAGAAAATAGAGAAAAAAAAAGGAAAAAATAGAGAAAAAAAGGAAATAGAAAAAATAGAAAAGGAAGAAAATATCCCTGGGTGAAAACCTCTTGGAGGCACCCAGGGTAGGCAGTGAGGGTGAAAACCTCATGGAGGCACCTCAACTATCTCAAAAAAAAAGAGAAAAAAGAAGAGAAAAGCGAAAAAAAAAAACAAAACCTAACTTCTTTTGAATAAATTGCAAGTTGCAGGAGGGTCACACAAGAGAAAAAAGACATGACCAGGCTGCATACACCCTTCATAGTCCATCCCTCCATCATTGTTATCCTTTTCCAGGCCTCGGTCTCATTTGTTTTGAAAATTCTGTGTCCTACAAGAAACTCTCTGTATTCTACAGGAGGATCCTGTAGAAACTACAGAAAGGCCAAAATCAAGTTTAGAAAAGAACCTGAGGGTTGGAAGTTTTTCTAGAAGGCCTGTGGACCTCCTTGCCACCATCCATCTGCATAACTCACCATTCCACCCCTGTGCACTCACACTACCACTTGCATTTCTTTCTCTGCATAGACAAAATACAAAAATTCTACTTCTTTCATTCTGTAAACACAAAAAAATGATGACAAATCAGTAGCAACATTATTCTCGCTTATTCTTACCTGATACGTCCTAGTTGCTATTTCTTTCTTCTAGAACCTTTGTCAGTTTTTTTTCTTAAGCATGCTCAAGCATCACCTTGAATTTAAGAAGAAGAAGCAGCTACAGGAAATCCTGTAGAATTTCTGTAGCAGCTAATCCCTTTGAAAAACAAAATCCAGTGATAGGGTCAGTGCAGTAGGATGTATGAAGCATGTAAGAAGCAGATCTTGATTGGGATATCATCAGCATAAGTCGACGGCTGAGCATGTAGAGCACCAATAGCAACAACAATGAGGAAATGAAGTGCCAAAGTCCGAAGCATACATAACACAACAACGACTAAGCAGGTAAGTGGCTAAAAATATTCCTTGATTGCATGAATATTATTTCAAAACTGCATGAACTATGAGAATGGTCACGATTAAGAGGAATTTGTGGCCAGCTAATTGGCCACCCTCATTCAATTTACACACACCTGTGTAATTCAATTGAGCCACTTCCAATTCAAAATTCCGATTAGATACGCAGTCAGCACATGTGGCATGTCAAGTCGGGAGGGAAACATTCGAAACCAGTAGTGGTGGAGGCATATAACAAGAGTAAGGAAGGTGATGGTGGTCAAGTGACATGAAGAACCATAATTACACTAACATAGGACCAACAGTCTGGATGGGTATAATGTACCCATCCGGCCACCTCACCTCCTCACCGCAGATTACGCCAGCAGTTAAGTGCAGTGTGGTCTAAGAATCCACCACCCTTTGTTTAATTTTCATTTATGACGTCCTCGACTGTAGTACTCATCTACCACCTTTAGAATAGCGAACTAGGTGTTTTCTTCCATTTTTCAAAACCCTCCCACCTATCGGGTTCTACAGGAGAACTACTGTATTCTACAGGAGTAGGAACACCGTCTACAGGAGGATTTCTACAGGAAGGACAGAGAGCAACACTACAGTAGAAAAAGTCAAAATTTTTGTCAAATTCAAGCTGGGAATGAGGTATGCTAGAAAACCTACTCTGCATACAATATGTCTAGATAAGGTTGTGGATTAAAAATAGAGTATTGGTTGAAGAAAAGCAAGGAAAGAGAAATTCAAAAGTCTGCTATGTATTTTATGAGTTCTACATAGTCCCTTTGTTTGCTTCTCTACATTCAAAATCTACCTTTTTCTTCCTCACATTGTACTATAAAAAAAGGGGATGCAATCATGGAAATCAAACCTGGGAAGGAAACGAAATTACAAGTCTGTCTACTTTGTGAAAAACCACTATTTTATATAGTCCCTGTTCTGTCAAAGTATTGATTTCTTCCAAGAACCAAGAAGCAAATTCAGGTTGAGAAAAATTTGAAGAAAGGGAAAATTGCAAATTGGTGTTGTGAATAAGAAGTACATGGGAAATCCTCCTATATTTAAAAAAAAAAAACAAAACTCAGTTGTCCCTCTATTTCTGACTTTGGAAATTGTTGTTTTTTTCCTCACCTGAGCACTTTCAAAAAACCACTAAACAGTCACATGCTACAGTCAGCCTCAGGGGTCTGACCTTAGAGCTTACATATGATTTTATCAATAGAATCACAAGTCTTCCACTTGGGCTCCCTTGGAGCAAGGAGGAAAAAACATTGGGAAAGGTTGCTAAAAATACATTTTTTCAGCCTGAGGAGCATCCTGTAGAGGATAAAAATGGGGTCAGAAGGACAAGCTTACCTCCTCCATGGAGTGAAGTTATTTAATAGATAATAAAATATATCACTTGTGAAGGAAGGTTCAGTATAATTTATGGTTATCACTTTAGGTTATTGCATGAATTGAGATATGGGATGGACCTACCTACAGCTAGGAAACTCAGTCTCCCATATTTCCTCCTCCATTCCTTGATAGAATGTGGCACCAAGTTGAATGCAGGGGTCCTAGACTAACTGGCCCACCATGGCCTCATTAAATTATTGGTGGAAGATACCCTACACACATACACCATCCCCATAGCGTAGGAAATTTTTAGGAATATGACTAGGGGAGATGACATCAAAACTTTGATTGAGGACATTAGCTCATTTGGTAGTGAGGAGGAGGAAGAGAAAGAGGAAATTGAGAAGGAAATTCATGAGGAGACACAAAATATTCAAACAGAGGAGGAACAAGAAACAGAGGAGAAGCAGAAAGAAGAGGAGAAACTTGACAAATCCATTGTTGTACCTAAGGCAAAAAAGAAAGCAGCCTCAAAAACAGAGAAGAGGAAAAGAATAGAAGTTGAGAAGAAAAAGCCCGAGAAAGCCTAGAAAAAGACTGCCACGGTAGAGGTAGGGACCCAACAGGAAAAGGAGAAGACACTACTAGAGATAGCAGAGACACAAGAAAAAATAGTAGACGCAGAAAAGACTATAGAAGATGAAGGAAAAGAACAACAAAAGAAACATCCCCTGAAACGTTAGCAAAGGAAGCAGCAGTTGTGCTTGATGCATTAAGCACTCTAGCAAAACAAAAGAGAAACATCCATGTATTTCAAAGCTAGGAGGAGCACTAGGATTAAGGTGGGCAAGCCCCAACCACCATCCAAAGAACCCATTATCATTAAGGATGCACCTGCTGAGAAGAAGGAGGAATCTCCCTCCAAGATCTCTATCACCTACGAGAGAGGGAGTCCCAAAACCTCCACCTGGAAGGAAAGAATCAAAGTGATGGACTCCAAAGCAGTCCTACAGGAAGCTCAAACCTCTCTATAGGGAACACTGGTCAAGCTGAAAGAAACTGAACAATTGGAAAAGGAGGTAGTAGAATAGTCACAAGAGAAAGGTAAGGCAAAAGAAATACCTGAGCCAAGCCCTCAGCCTAATTTAGGCTCATATTACAATTTGTTAGAAGGTGGGAAGATCATCCCACATAAATTCATTGTACCTCTTTTCCTTGAACTAGAACAAGAACGGGTCAGAACCCACACCTGGATGAAAATTGCTAATCTAAAGGAGTTGAAGATATAGGAGACATGGAAGACCAGTTGAGAGAGTTGAGAAGGGAGTTGGGCATGGTAAGGCACATAGAGAGCATTAAAAGAGCCCAACTACAGGAAGAAAATGAACTACTAAAAAAGTGGTTACAGGAACTAGAAACTCAAGGGGGAGACAAGTCGTCAATTTTTGAAGGATAGTAACAACAGGAAGATCCCCTAGCAGATAATGAAGTAGCAGAGAAACAGCCACAGACTGATGATGAAATGATAATGAAAAAATAGCAAGAAAAGGAAGCCCAAATGGCCTGCATGGCCAGCTGGGCAATGGAAGACTTGCAGTGCAGACAACCAGCTAGATCCTATGCACTATATCTCGAAGACCAATGGCTCCAATTCCAGATCAAAACATTGGCCCAGAGGGGCACAATCCCATTACAGAATTATGAGCAGTTTATGCATTTATGTGATAATATTTCAGCTGAGGATAGAGCCAAATTAGCATAATTTTACCTCCATAATATGTCACTACCAGACATGAACTTGTGGGATCCGAATGCTGCACTAGGAGACCTACAGCTCATGGCTATGGCTTCCTGGTTGAACCATGAAGATAAGAGGGCAGTGGAAATTCAAAGGATCATGACAAAGGAGCTAAGTGAACCCCTCATGATAAGGGTAGAACCAGAAAACCCCTTAGGTCTCATTTATGCCCATCAACACCTTGCAAACAATCCTCAATTCCTCCCGAATTATGTTGACAAACAAGCACAAGCTATCGCTCATTTTGAAGATATGGAGAGACTATTTGGTGATAACTGCCTTCATGCATGCATGAGAAGGTGGAGTACCTTGTCACATACCCTAAATATCAGGGAGTATCACTCCCCAACCAGAATGAGGGAGGCTATGATGAGAGTGCCCCTATATAAACAATCAATGCAAACCTTGAAAGCCAATTGGATTGGCCTTAAGTTCAGTCCTCCACTACTGCTAGGACTGTTGGAAGGGGTCAAAGAGGAGGAAGAACAGAAACATTGGGAAGAAGTGGACATATAAGCAGGTTTTCATGACAAAGAAGAGGATATAACATCAGAGGCTTGGGATGTCAAGGAAGCTGTTAAAGCTATCAAAGATGAAGAACTAGATTAGTTGCTCAGAGGATGAGCAACCCATTCAACAAGGGGGGTGATGATGAGCCCTAGAAATGGGTAACTATATGGGCTCATTTTTCCTATTATTTTCATTTAATCCACCATTCTCAAGAGTTTTTTGTATGTTTTTGAATATATTTATGTCAAAAGAGTGGATGGGGATAGTCACTTTGCCACATAATCTAATGAGTGTTTATTGTAGATTTTTGGACAAGGATCGGGCATTTATGAGCAGATTGGAAACCAAACTAGAGGAAACAGGGCTGAGGAATTATAGAAATGGTGTCTCCTGCATTAATTACCCCTTACTCAAGTTCTCCACCAGCAGCTCAGAGTATAAAGGACCACAATGATGATCCAAAGGGGCAACCGAGCAAGTCTAGTAGAGTTGTTGTTATCTTCAGTTTAGGCAGCCGAGTTCCTTAAGTTTAGGAGGACTGTTGGGAGTCCTCACTTGTATAAATAAGAAGGTCTCAAGCCTTATTAGGTTAGCCATTTGATAGTCTATTTTCGCACTTTTGTGTAGTCTTGTACTCAGCTCATTTTCGAGCTCTTTTTGCAGACAGTTTTGTGATGTAACTATTATTTTTTTATCAATGAAGATCAATCCAGCTTTGAACTAGCACTGATCTTTTCTACAGGGCTGAAGCTCTTGGGTTAGGGCCCAACCCAAGCTTCCTAGTGCCTCCTTTTTGTATTTATATGTTTTTTCTTGCATTCATAAGCTAATTTCTGTTGTTTAGGATAAATATTGCTTTGGTAAAATAGGTTGCTTTTGATGGTTAAAATAGTTGTTCTTGCTTCAAGTTTCTTAAGTAGTTTGTTGTAGTAAAAAAGAAAGATCCAAAAAGGCTACCAGCATGGCTTGACCTCCTTTCTCCCTCCTTGGGACCATGATTTGAGGTCAAGGCACTACTGCTGCCACCAAAAACACAATTTTTTCCTTTCATGCAATTGCTAAAGTGATGTTTTGAGTTGAAGAAGTTGATATTTGCTTGGATCCACATGATTAGACCATTTCATGTTCATGTACCATGGCTTTCTTGCATAACTTTCTGTTCATAAAGTTCTGTTCAGCAGTACTCTATTTTTAGGTCAGATTTCAGGTCAAAATAGACAAACTCTGTTTTCTTCGATTTTTTCTTTGGTCAGTTTTGGGAAATAAGTGTGTCACTCACTCATAGAATACTCTAGATTATCATTCCTCCATAGCATAGCCTGTACGTATTCATCTCTCAATATTTCCCCACTCATTCGCCTCATTTCGCCAAACTTGCCCTAATTTTTGCATTTTTCCATAAATTTGCTTTCTTGCCCTTGAATGAATCCAACCATCTCCTTCATTCCTGATCTTCATTAATAGAGTCCTAGACCCATCAACACCTTCATCTAGACTTCGTTTCCCTTTTCCCACCATTTTTCCACCTTCAAACCTCCAAAAACCACTTTCGGCCTCGTCCTGTAGATCCTCCTGTAGAAACTCCTGTAGATCCCCTGCATCCTTCTGTAGAAGTTCGTGTGAACAATTTTTCGAAGTTTCATCACAATGGAAGTCTCCAGAAGGGTACGAGGGACTTCTTAGGACCTCTCCACACCTTCCTCATCTTCAGTAAAAGCCAACTCCGTCCTCCTTCGCCACCAAACCTCTGCACAATCACAATCATTCAAACCATCAGCATAAGAATTCCACATGAAAATACTCAAAAGTACAAAAAGATGATTTCCTTCCATCTCTCTTTAGAAGTAGCTTGAATAAATGCAATTTACCTTTTCAGAAGTTAATGGCATCCATTTCAGTAGTTTCCATCTCTTTTCTTGCACAACTAGGGTTTGCTAGGGTTTGCACTTCATTTCCGTTTTCCTTCTCTTTCTGTAAGTAGAGTAGCCTCTATAGAGTTAGCTTTCTTCCATCACAGAAAAAGCTTCTTCTGAGAACTCATAGAAGTTGGCTTAAGCTCCTAGCGAACTTGCGC
Source organism: Pinus taeda (assembly GCA_000404065.3). Classification (NCBI taxonomy): domain Eukaryota; kingdom Viridiplantae; phylum Streptophyta; class Pinopsida; order Pinales; family Pinaceae; genus Pinus; species Pinus taeda. The sequence goes on from APFE031100659.1 coordinate 206,351, forward strand.
CAGCTGATCAAGTGATAGCCTACAGTAAGAGCTAGTACTTGTGCATACAACACCATTGCTTCCAAGTTTGTTACGAACTATCGGGTTGATAAAACTAAAGAAGGGAGCGCTAGGAGTTGCAGCATTATTGCTGCAATATTGGAGCTCACCACACACTACCAGGAAAGACTCCGTAACTCTGGGGAACTAGGCAACTTTTCAGCTCAGTAAACTGCATAGTTTTTGAGCTCAATGAAGTATTTTGGAGTTTTCGGGTTCAGCGCTAGGCTGCCTTTCATGACTGTGTAGTTTCTGAGTTCAAGTCTAACTACCAGTCTAAACTATGCAATCCCAATCATCAAGGCTACTTTCCCTCAAGGATTGCATAGTTTTTGGAGGCAAGCCCAGAAATGTTGTGTGACCAAGTTGGGAGGTTAGCTTGTGAGTTAGAAATATCAGTTAAGATTGGAAAAAAGAAAAAACAAGAACAATTGAAAAAGATAAGTCTCAATCAAAACATGAATACCTGAACCAATGCAGGATAAGCTCTCGTGGATAGGAAGGAAGGATACAAAATTGGAAACATATGAAAACTTTTGGTGGGTGGTTGTAGCCACTACAACAGGATGAGTTCATCATCTTGAATCTTATTAGTTCTTTTAAAGTTAATTTTTTAGTTCATTCTTTGTTTTGAGGCCCATTTTCACTTTAAAATTCCCCTAATGACATATTGTTGGTTATATTATCATCCTGATTCATAGGTATTGCTTTCAACCACTTTTGGACCCCACTCCTTGATGGGGCCATGATGGGGCTTGCCCACTCTCTATTTTTGCTAGGGGATTGAAGGGAGTGATGGAAATGTTTTGGAACCCCTCTAGCAAGGGTTTGGGGGTAGTTCTCATGAAGAGAATGTTTTTTTGAAAATTTTCCTTTTAAAATATTCTAATTTTATAGTCAATATTGACCATTCATCATTAACTCGCAAATATGATGATAGATGTTATATTAATGTTTTTTTGACTTGATGGCAACCCTCTTTTTTATGAGGGAATGTATTGCGTTTATGTAATTAACGAGACATAATTGTAATTGAGAAAGAGGAGATTTGGAGATAGAGAAGATGAGGTGGTAGTGGATGTGATACAATTTGTAATCCCTTAATTTTGCTAGATGATATAAAAGGAAGGATTTACTATTTCTCTATGGATGTATCTAAATTTGATTGAACCACGTCTATTGGTGTCTCTTTACGTTGTTTGATTCAAAATTTTATTTCCACATTCACTTTTATTTTAATGCTCTGTTGTTTTATTCCTAGCACATATACATATCCATTAACATGAAAAGTAATTAATGGGGATGTGACCATTAGATGGTGCATTAATTATAAACAAAGCATACCTCATTGTCTTAGTATTGGACTCTAAAAGCAGTCAATTTTTTATTGGGTCAATGGTTATTAATGGATAATATATAACATAGGAAAAAAACATGTTTTTTTTGGAATTTCAAGATTATAAACCAAGTGAAGTTGTATACCACTATATGAACTTAGTTATTACTACAAATCTCCAAGTACAAACAATGCCAAAAAAAACTCATGAAAGATATGGGATTTCTTTCCTTACTTTGAGCATGAGAATTTAATGGAGACCATTAGTAGTATGAATAATTTGGACGGTTTACATGATTAACCATAGATGGGTAGGTAGAATTGTGGATTGTTTTTTATTTTATATTTTATTTCAAGCTAGTCGGTTTTTTTGTTCATTTTAAAAATAATTTTTAAATTACTTATAATTTTTCTTAATAAATGATCCTAATTTTATTTTCCTTTCCTATGCCTATGTTATCTAAATAATAATAGGCACATGATGGCTCCTCAATAAAGAAAAATTGTTTTTCAACATCGCCATATTATATTTCTAAAAGGTGGGCTTTGGATTGTATTTATAAGTATGAAACATAAACTAATGGTGGTTTTCTATTTCACATAAAAATATAGCTTACCATGGACCCCTTTTCAAGGCTTGTAAAAGGACCCAAATGCATGTAACTAATTTGCAAATTTATAATTTATTCTAATTTAAAGATTAGATAGGTGTACATTTTTTTCAATGAGGATAATACAATATTTCACCCATTTAGAATGGACTTGGCATAAATTCCCACAAAATGAAGAGTAATTTTATTGTCATGAAATTTACAATTTTCCATTTTTCCTTTCCATCAAATTGTTATCCTTACATGTTCATAACAAGCACCATTAATATCATTATGTAGAACAAAGTTAATCATGCAATCAAATCCAACTTGACTCCTTTCTATTCCATTTCAAGTATCATGTTTCTTTTGATTCTAAAGAGGTCATTTTCATTTTTTTTTTTGACCCAATTATATCATAAAATGAAGATTTTCCATCATAATAATTTCATATTTCATCAAAATTAGGAATTGCTTGTGAAAATTCGAATCTTAGACCCTTTCCCGTATTAGTAGGTGACCTCCATATGAGATAGATTTTGAATATGACTTCCATATAAGATAGAATTTGAATAAGATATAGTATCCACCCTTAGAATTTTTTTTGAAAACCATTGGTTTTATATTTTGGTGCTCTTCAAGATGTTTCCAACATGAACCACCATTTTCTTGATTTTGAGTTAGTATGCCTATGTTATGACCTACACAAGTTGTACATTTTGTCAAGGAAAAGATTAAAATGTATCATTATTTAGAAATAGAAAAAAAAAGAATTCTTTTAAATAAATTTGTTCAATATATTTCTAGAGATGTGTTTTTTTACCTCATTTCAAACCTAGATAACTAAGCTATATCCTTCACTAGTTTATGAAACTATCTCAGGTGTTGGGTCTTGGTAGCTTGGACCAAAAAACTCAGGCTTATAAGGAATACCTTAACAACATAAAATATGAATTATGGTTTGAAAAAAAAGAGTGCATTTTTATTGTCTTTACTATGATACCTCATTTTTCTTCACTTTTCTATTGAATGATTCATTTGTGGACTATTTTTTACAATATGAATGTTAAAAAAAACTAATGGATAGAAAAAGTAATATAATTGGTGAATGCATTATTATTCACAAATATACACATATTAATACATTTTTCATGATTGTTGGATTAAACTTCCAAGGTCTGTTGGACTCCATTGACTATTCACATTTCACACCCAAAACCGTTAGCAATTAGGTGTCCAACGTTCCCCCCTTTAATCCGAAGGGTTATATATGACTCCAGAAGAGAGATATAATACAAAAATATATCAATGCATGAAAAAAATAGGCTGAATGTGCTCTCTCAAATGAAGGTATAAGGTGGGAGAACTCAAGGTCTCAACCGATGATGATTTAAATATGACCACCAACACTGGACTACTTAGTGAAACTCCTAGAATAGTTCCAAATAAGGAAAAAATCTAAATGATTATGATAGATGAAGTGATCCATAATTATTTGAAGAGGGAGACCATTGAGGTCTCAACCTGGAACAGTTAGTGCAGTTCCTTGAACAATTCCAAATCTGGCAAGAAGTTATTAGTCTTCTGCTGGAGGAAGTGTCCCTAATGTTTTGAAAAGGGAGACCATCAACCTAGAAAATAGAGGTCTCAACTTGTGGTGGTTTAAGGAAGGCTACTAACCAAACGCATGCTCAAGGCTTCTCTATTTCTAGATACAACTCTGAATCTGGGTATGGTTGACTCTAATTGTAGGCTCAGGAAACATGTTTCAAGTTGTGGCCCAACCTCACTTGATGTATATTTGAATCTTATAGATGATAATAAATTACCCCCATATCATATACAAGGTGAGAATATGAAGACAACTCAATTGCAAGAATTTTCAATACTTGAGAATAAATTCTATGATATTATCGAAATATATTCTTATTTGTTGAAGTCCATTGCCAAGAAGCAATCCATCCAAGGTGAGTCTTCGTTCTTGAAAGAGGCTTTCTTCTAAAGAATCTTCTTGAATGATGAGTGTGTTTACCACAATTCTCATATGGATGAAGATTAAAACAATTATCTTTCACATTACCAACTTGATTACAATGTTGGCATCTGACAATATGTTGTGGTTATGGACGAGGAATAGGTGAAAAAGAGTTGTCATCAAGGAATCCAATACTCTAAAATTTGTTGTGTTTTGAATAATATGGAGCATTAAAGGACACCTATTTTTCATATCCAAGACCTGTTTTGTGCTTATTATTGACAAGCTATTCCCAAGATCTGATGATTGGCTTGGGAAGTGGAACCTGAACTAGTGCATTCTTATGTAAAACTGCTCCAAAATTTGGTACTTCATGGGGATCAACCTCAACTTTACTAACTTGATCACTTGCTAGTTATTGATGGGTGTATGTTTCAACCTCTAAGAGGGGGTTTTTCTAGACAAAAACAAGTTTGGAATGATGTATTTTCTATTGTAATTCATCTTGTTGTAGTTGTGACTCTAGTTGCAAAAAAATGATTTTGTCTCATGCATTTTGCAGATACGTTTGAATGTTTGTGAGAGTAAATTTGTTGAATTTTACTATATCGTGAACAATAGAATGTATCAGAGTTTTCAAGAGCTCTAATACTTCACCAATTTTTTCCATTGTTTTCAACAAAATAATGGTTCAACAAATGAAAAGTATTAGCTTTTATAGAAAAACATCAAACACCACTCTCAATCTAACTTGTCTAAATATCAATCTTGTGCATTGACAGTGTCACAATATTTTATGAAGAGACTTATAATATTCAGAAAATATGGTTGAAGAAAATGAGCAAGCCATAAATGTGAAGTTTGACATCCATATCCTTTTGTGAATAAATCCAAAAGATCAATGACCAAATTTATATCCTTCCTTGTAACCATAGGTGCCTATAAGTATTCAAACATTGGTAGTTGTTTTATTAAAAAACCAAAATAAACATGTGGAAAATCTAGTCTGATTCTACATCTAGAATAACTTCACTAGTTCATAGAGGCTCCTTTAAAGTGCAATCCACACACAAAAATAATAAATATGTGGCCTTTTCTAGTTGTCATTTCGTAGTACCACAAGAAACACTAAAAATTGATATTTAATTTTGTGAAAACTAATTTAAATACAGACCTCCAAAAGACATTTCATCCTAAATAATTTGTTTAGGAGCAACACATCTCTTATGAGGAAATTTTACGTCATAGGTATAAAACAACATGAATCTTGCTTTAACTATTTTTCCAACAAACATCAGCAATGAATAACATGTTTTGCACAATTTGTAGATGTTGTACTATCACTATGTAAGTATACATGCCCATGGGAGACCAAATGATTCACAAAACTCCCTATCCCAAGACCATATGCTTGATTTCCAAGCCCCATATGATGTTTTCAAGGATTTTGGGATCTTGTTATGATGGTCTTCGAATTGAACTTTCTTGTTCTCCCATCCCTGAGATTCCTTGAAGCCTCCTTTCAGGACAGCTAGAAGGATTGTAGTATGCATTGGATGAATTCCCTCTATTGCGTATGGTGGCAACAAAACTAGTTTTAGCAAGGGTGCAACTCAATATATATGGTGAGATAAATTGGTGTACTATTGTTATTGGGTGTGGCCCTTTTGCATTTCATGTATGGAGATCAATAGTCAGTAGATTCAATAGCGTATTTGAATGCCAGGGGAGTGAAAAATCAATTCAAGAAATTCCTTCCCATTGTACAAAGAGTGTTAGAGCATTCACAAACATACTAGAGTTGGGAAGCGTTAGATTTCTAGTGTTAGAGGTAACATTTCTGACAAGTGAGAACAGAATAGAGTATTAGAGAGATAGGGAGCTACATAGAAGGGAGTGTTAAAGGAAAAAGAGCACTGCCTAGACCCAATGAGCCTTCGAAAGCCAATGCACAATTGTTTTCTCCTATTTTGAAGGAATAAAATACAATTCCTTACACACGAATGAGAATGAAAACTCAACGTAATACTTAACAAGAATGAAGGAATAGAAATGTCATTTCAGCGCTAACAAGTTGATCAAAATAATTTTTTTGAGGAGATTATTACAGAGAAATGCCTAAGAGAAGTGTCTGAGCAGATTCTGAATGGCATCATAGAAATGACCGCAAAACAAGTGGCTCAAATTAGAGTAGGTCTAGAATATTCCCACTTTAATACCATGTTAAGAAACACAAAATAATGGACAACAAATGTAATATAATTATTGAATTCATTATTATTCACAAAGATACACATATAAATACATTGTTCATGATAGTTGGATTCATCTTCCAAGGTTTCTTGGACTCCATTTATTGTTCACATTCCAAACCCAAAACGTTAGCGGATTAGGTGTCAAACAATGAACAACACAATATTTACCTTATTTAATCTCAATTTGGCATAAGTTTCAATGCAATACCAAAGTGACCATTCAATACTCCTATTTTTATTAATATTTTTGAAGTCAATGAAAACAATTAATTTTACTTTGTGAAAGTTTTATTGTAAATTCATAAATATAAAGTTTTTTTATTGAATTTCTCTTTTATCTCTTTTGAAATTGATAAATGAACTTTTCAGTTAACATTATGTTCATTAACACATATAAGCATAAAATTGCCTTTGTTCAAAAACTAAGAATGGTGGTGTATGTAAAGTACAAAATTTGAAATGACATGGTGGTTTTAGACTTATTTTGCAATATTGATTCAAGTATGAATTTGGTTTACTAATTAAATGTTTTATTCTATGTTCAATGATTGTATTTAGATTTTTTTTTTTGTCACAATCATAGTTAGAGGAAAACCTAGTGTTGATTATTGGCACAAAACAATGGTACAATGAATAAGTGCACTATACTTGATGTGATTAGAAGAAACAAAAATATTCTTAAGGATTAGCACAAAGTGTACTTGTTGGATATGCATCATGAAGTTTCATTAGTGAAATACTCCTTATTAAGTTCGATGTAGATATTTACAAAAGTAATGTGGGATTTATATTAGGGTTGAGCAAGCCTTTCTCAGTGATGATTGGAAATTATTGCACATTGATATTTAGTCAAGTCTAGAAAAGTTTGAAAATAGGAAATTATATTTCATATCCATGAATTCAAAACATCATCATGCATTTTTCCACCATATTTGTACAATGAAATTTTGGTATCTAGTTGGAAGATTGGTTTCACAACTCTAGGTTGACAACATAATGCTTCAATAAGGGATCTGTCCCATTCCTAAATGAAATTGGAGAGGGTGGAGTATCCTTCATTTGAATATTGATTTTTATAATTATCCGTTAGGAGAGTGAGATATGGTGGGGAAAAATATGCTACAATGAAGATATAAGGATGAACATAAAGGAAACCCTAGGTTGAAGAGCTAGCTAGGGTAAATTCAAAAGAGATATAATATGGTCAGTAGAAAGTGACTCTGAGACTAATAAGGAAATATTGATGGAGGTGCAACACGATAGGGTTGTCTGAGGTTCTAGGGAGGTCCCTAAAATACCAAAACACAATGTTCATTTGGGTGTACACTTAGCTAAGTAAAATAGATCTATATCAAATTTGAAGATGAGTTTGCAAAGTGGAGCTAATGGACAAGAACTAATTGAATGGAAGAGTTATATAGGTGTTGGAATAACTTAAAATGAACTAAGTTCCTAAGAATACTTGAAGAGATAATGAGGGTGGGAGAGAAACCTCCAAAAAAAAACTCAAGATTAAATTGAAGGAACAGAACTAGACCATCTTTTGTAATACCAAAACGATATGGCAAATTTTTTTTTGAGAATTGAATATGAATACAAAGGGAGGAGCATTGTATTTCATCTAAAAATAATCCCATATATAAAATTAAAACCATAAAAAATAAAAGATATAAATTAGGTTTCAAAGTTTATTCATTTCGGAAATGGTCGCTTTTATAGTTTTAAAAGTGTTGGCAAGCTAACTACCTAACAGAAGGAAAAAATACACTAAATTCACACAAATTGAAGGATAGAAGAAAATTAAAAATAATGAATATGAATGTAGCTTGAAGGCTAAAAGAAATGACGAAGAATGCAATGAAATTTTGTCGAGGGCTAAAATATGTGACTACTCTAACAAATAATGTTAGCTATTCTTGTGGAACACACTATCAGAATGAGATGCACCTTGATGGAGGGGCATGCTAGATGAGTATGCCCATGCGTTCCATATCAACATGAATCTACTGAAAATAAGGATGGAAGCTATGAAAATAACAACAACCCTATGAGGGAGAAATAATTTCCTTAAGTGGAGTTGGAAAGAAAATATGCCCTTATGTACATATAACAGTTGTATATTGTTATCTCAAATAGAATGCATTGAGAGTTTTGAATGTCCAAATTAATATTGGAGAAAATAAGGAGTAATTGCACCATTAATGAGACATACACATATTGTGAGAGTTATGCATGCATTAACTAGGACGACTCAACTTCATATAATCATGATTCTATAAACTTAACCTTAAACAGAATAGTTGAGGGATAATCATAAAAGGGGAACTCTGCCTCAAATGTGGGTTGAATTGACCTATAAATGGAACACACAAAATAATATCTTCATGATCATTATTATTTATGAATGATAATTTTGTTAAAATGTAACATGATTTTTTCCTATAAGGTATAGGATACAATAATGTTTATGAATGAGAACCTTGTGAATATTCTTTTAGAAAGAAAAATTACATAAAGCACTCATGCAATACCATTTTTATTTGGATAAATATTATGTTAAGGTTGTAGGAATCATTTTTTTTAAATTTGAGTAGAAGTTAATATGTTCATATGATTTAGATATGTGATCCTTAAATCTTATGATAATATGTATTTAGAACACTAATGTAATGATGCTCTTATTATATAATTAAATTCATTTATATTATTAGATCAAACACCTTTTTTTTTGTATCTGAGAGGAACCCATCAACCTGTATGACACTAACTACTAGTAAACCTTTGGGGTCTATGACCTTTCTTCCTCTCCATAAACAAGGTCACAACCAAGGGAATTTGCATCTTGTATCTCGTAGCTTTCATAGTTTTCCCTTTACTTCGATCATTGATTGAGTTTCCCCCTAGAACTTAGATCAAACACTATTAATCAAATTTATAAAATGAGTTATATAAGAGGGTAAATATAGTTAAATTAAAACCTATATGTCACCAAGCATAACCACTGGAAAGGAAAATCCAAACTAACTCTATTTCAATCCAAAGATATACGTGGAAAAATAGACCCAAACTAACCCTATCCTGAGCGAATTGATGAGCCTAGTTTCGAGCTAAAACTAAATGTTGGAATATGTAGAGCCAAGATTAACAATATTATGAAAAAAAATGAGGCACGGTTTGAGCTAATATAGCCTAACCACTTTTCAAATTTTTTTATGATAGGGTTTTAGCTAATTAACAACATTTTTTATGAGACAATGTAAACTCGATTTTGTTTAATTTTTATGAGCCAATATAAATAATATTTAATATTGTTCAATTTTATAAATCTATGAGAAAATAAATATTCTTTCAATCCAATTGGAAAACTGAAAAATATTAAATAACAAGATAATCAACATGGTTATGGGTGGAGAAAAACTTAACATTGTTATGCATAGAGGTTATGATTGACAAGTTTTGTGTCTGAAATGACTCTAGATAGGTGTTTCAATCCAATCAACAATAAAAAAAAATGTTAAATAGTGAGAGTTAGACATTGTTATGCATAGAGGTGAACAATTGTTTTTTTATGCATTGAGGTGATAGGGTTCGAGTCCAAATCATATTAGGACAATTTTGATATCAAGCTAATATTTTGATTAAGATATCTTTATGCATTCATCAATCTCTTAACCAAACAAAACTTTATATCAAGAGTTTATTGCAACTCTCAACCCAAATCTTGTCTCATGTATTTTTTTACCATGTTTTTCCATAAAGTGAAATACATATGTATATTTTTACCCAACTAGCACCTATTAAAATTCCTTTCGTACTACCACACATATTCTCTTACAATTCCACTTGCATGTCCACACTAATAGCATTAATCTAGAAGAAACAATAAAAGCTAGTCAAAGAAACAATAATGTGTGGTAATAATTACAATGAACCAACATGTTGTCCAACATTCAAAACCTTTTCATCTATATCAATCATTTACCATTTAAAGTATCTATTTGAGAAGCCTAATAGTTTTCTACCAATCACCTACCAACAAGTTTCCTCCATTCGTATTCACTTGGAAATTTATTCTCTCTCAATGTAGAAAATGCAAGCCAATCATTGCATGCTATTTCAAAAATCCATGTGCCTTGAAGAAATCACTCTAATGAATTTCTCAGAAGCCGCATAGTTGTTATAACTTCAAAGCGTTTATGTTTCAGGGAATAGTACTAAGGAGGAGGTGTTGTGTATCCTAGACTAGGAAAATGTTATCGTCAAATAATTGTTGTAGTAAGCCAAATATCACCTAGGCTTGGAATTGCTTCCATTGCACATTTAACCTATTCATGGAATTGTAGTATGGTTTCATAGACATAATTTCCTACAAATAAATATATTTCTTCATTGCTACCATATACATCATTATATAATTGTCACAAATGAACTAATATAAAAAAATGTAGAAGTGTCATAGCTCAAATCACCCTAGTATGGGAGGAAAATGACCTATTTATTGGAGGTTTGATCTAGGGGGTGTGTACAACCTATATGAATGGATTACATTAAAGAGAGCATGTCCATATAGCCTCCAATGGATGCATATAGGATTGTGGGTGAGATATAATTCCCAACTAGGTAATAAAACTGAGTAGCAGTGTAATGAAACACCAAAGTACACCCAAATGGTCTAAGTAGAGGAAAAAATACAGATACCAAGGAATGGAATTAACAACCTAGGTATAAATAAGCACACATATTTTATTCCATCAAATTAATTGAAGAAACACACACATATAGAGCATACAACCTCCAAGGGATGAGTATTCATGTGGGTAATATAAGACACCCAAATAAGTAATAAAATAAATAATCAAGGTAAAGACACACCCAAGAAGATCCAAATGTTTGCGTTGAACTAGATAAAAAGGAATTAAATTAAAAACCTAACCAAAAAAGAAGCAATAGCTCTTTTATTCAACCATAGATTTCAAATGTTATACTAAATCCTATGGTAGCCACCATGGAGGAATTAAAGTACTTCATTTACATATAGAGAGTGATTTATCTGAACATAGAATAAATAGGAATCCATTTAAAGTTAAGAAGAATAATAAACCTAACAATAAATCACAATTAACTCTAAAATTTCACTTCTAAACCCAATTTAGAAAACCAACTTCAAATAGGTGTTCAATGTTTCAAAGTCCCTTTGACAGTGAAAGTAATTAAAGAAAGAGAGGGGGTAGTGGGTAAGGGGAAGACTAAAAACCATGAACCTTCATTTCCCCTTCCTAAAACTTCTCTCTATGTTATTTTTCTTATTTTGAAATTACCCATTTTTCCTCAATGTTCTTAATGTCATGCTCAAATTTTACATTGCATTGATGAACATATATTGATAACATTTATAAATTGTTGAATCTATCCTAAAAATACTAATTCTTACAAAATTTTCTAGTTTGGATCCATTTAGGATCACACCTCCCCTTTGAGAGGCTCTTCAAAAGCTCAAAGGAAGCCAATCTTGATCAATGTTACTTATATTCATTTCTTTGGAACATGGCTTTAACTTTGACTCCTAAATATTGAAAAAAAAATATTAATTAAACCTTAAACCTTATCGAATACAAACTATACAAGTTATAAAATATAAATCTAAATAGGCAGGATCCCGGTGGCCTTAGTACACAAGAATATTGTGGTAGGTTTTTTCAATAGGGTTTCTAATTACTTTTGAAAATAACTATTTTTGTGTTATCATTTCTCATCTATCAATTAGTCTGAGTAGGTCAAAAGGAGGAATTATTGGACTACTCTTATTACCCCAGTGACATGGTTATGATTTGGTATAAAGAACCATATCAGCCATAGACACTGGGCATTTGGGAGATTTTTGGTTCCTCAATGTTTGGGGACATGGATTTGAATCAGCTTCAGGTTTAGGAATTGGAAGGTAACCTATTAGCCCCTCCATACAAGGGTCTTGGTGCATTGGTTCGGGAGGATCCTTTAGTGTTTGTCTCACATTGTGAAGTTGAGGGATCATATTTAGGTTCATCTCCTCATGAGGAACAAGGTTTTTGCCTTTCTCCAAATGGACTATTCTTTAGGAAAATTTTGACTGTGTTGCAAGCTCCCAAACTGAATCATTCTGAGGGGGTTTTGACACTAGGTATAAAATTTATTCAATATGAAGGATTTGTAGAAAATATGTTGTAGGTTAATCAAAGCATAATACTATAATCTACTTCTACTATCAATTTGCGGAAGCTTAAATATCGAGTTGAACAATATAACCAGAAGAAGAAGAATCAATGCACAATACACATGAAAATACTTTTGGGAAAGCCTGAGCTAAAAACCCCACTATCTGTATTATCATACAAGGTGGAAATACATAGGAATTATACAAAGCCTTAGCTCTCACAGCTAGCAACCTCTCAGTACAATCTTCACAGATGATCATAGGCAATCCTAGCTTCTCACAAGCCTTCCTCTCTTCCCTCCAAGCTCTTATTTCCTTGTGATGTTCCTCTAGGATTATTCTCCTTCAACCAAGTGGAAAAACTCTTCTACCGAGTGGATGATCACCTGATCTCACACACTGTCAGAACTGTGCAATCCTCAAGGAATTGATTCCTTCTACATTTATGAGTTTTATTTACAAGAAAACACATGCAACTAAGAGTACACTTTCCTTGATTTTAATATCAACTATGTCTTTCTTAGAATATACATGCATGAGTTTCTAATGAGGGAATCTTCAGTTAACTGGAGTACACTAGTTGAGTGCATGCATGCATCAACTGACTGTTAACTCTCTATTAGTTCCTCAAAAAGTTTGGAACTAATTTAACTGGACTTAACTCAGTAAACTGAGTTAACTAATTACAACTCAAATATAACTCAATCTTATCTCCTTAATTTAAGGCTTATCTCCTTAATTTAAGGGATAACTCTTGCATGACTTCAGGAAGACTTATAACTTGAATTTCTCCAACTAATTAAGTCAAAATAACTTAATTAATTATTTCCAAGTAGATGTTAAGACTAAATTTGATTTAATTCACAATTTAATTCGAGGACAAATTAAATTGGAATATTCTTGTTGCCACATTTCAACACTCCCTCTCAGCAATAAAGCAATTATATTGTAGCAACATGATCCTCCCATCATCAGTAGCTTTCTTTGCCTTGTAAAGCCAATGGGAACTCACAACTGACTTGTTCTCCAGTCTTGGAACCACGTCCCAAACACTGTTACGAACTATGGAGTCATACTCCTCCACCATAGCATCAACCCAAATCGGCTGCTGCACTACTTCCTCAAGGGAAGATGGATCGGTCTCAACACAGTCCCAACAAGGGACATGTATCCAATGCACCTCTCCGGTGATCTCCTCTTTCTGCACTGAGAAGATGGTGCTCCGACATTCTCTCTCGCATCCTCCAACAAGCTATCAGCTTCTCTTGTGTGCTTCCGTCCATCTCTGGAAGACTCTGCTTGAGTTGATGTATCCACTCCTGAAACCTCTGCATGTGGCTGCTCCACATCAGTCTGAGGCTCCTCCTCCTTAGGAATCAACGGTTCCTCCACAGCCTGTAGTTAGAGCTCCCTCTTGAGGGAAATTGGCATGGCCTTTTGCTCATCAAACTTGAGATCTCTGCAAACCTCCTACTAGTAGGCAAGTACACCCGATAGTTGTGAGGTATATCAGTGTAGCCCATAAGTTTCCCCAACTCTGTTGTCGGCTCAAGCTTCTTCCGTGCATCCTTTGTCATATGGAAATATACCAATGAGCCAAAGAACCTGAAGTGACCCACAACTAGTCTCTTACCAGAGAAGGCTTCCTCTGGTGTCTTCATCCCAAGTATGCGATGCAGGCTTTTATTCTCCAAATAGACCGTTGTGTTGCATTCCTCAACCCACAAGTGAAGATGCATACTTTTCTGTGCTGCCCCTACAATAGTTCTATTCTTCCTCTCGGCCCCCATTCTATTGTGGGTTATGAGGTGTCATCAACTCCTGTTTAATTCGTTCCACTACACAGAAGTCCTTAAACTCTTGAGAGACATATTCTCCACCATTGTTGCTTCTCAAGGCCTTGATCTTCTTTCTTGACTCTTTCTCGAACCAAGCTTTCAACTCACAAAACTGTGTGAAGGTTTGGTCCTTCTTTTTCATGAAATAAATCCAACATTTACAAGGATAATCATCAATGAAAATCACATAATACCTTTGCTTCATTGTGGATGTTGTCGAGAATGGTCCACACACATCAGTATGAACTCGCTCTAATATAGCCTTTGCTCAACTATCTCGATCATGAAAGGAAGACTTGGTGTGTTTTCCCAAGGTACAACCTTTGGATGTGTCAACTTGCTCAATTTTACCTTTGGGAAGTCATGTAGATATCTATTGCATTGTCTTCAAAGCCCCATGATGCAAAATGGCCCAACCGCATGTGCCACAACTCACCAATGTCTTAGCTTTGCACCAATTCTTCTTTCGTAATCAATGTTACACAATCATCTACCTCTAGTTTATAGAGATTCTTCACCTGAATCCCTATCCTCTTGGTCTGACTCGTTAGAAAATTATATATTATATAGCAATGGAACACATAAAATATTGCAGAAATATAAACAGAGAAAATGCATAAAACAAGAGAGACACAGATAGACGTGGTTCACCCAGTTTGGGCCACATCCACGGAGAAACCGCCAGTCCTTCCTTTTATATTATCCAGCAAACTGAAGAGATACAACCTACAACAAATTCGTTGTAACTCCCTCTTCACTCTCAATATCCTCTTTCTTCCTTACTCAGAATACACCTATACATAGACGCAATAAAATTCCTTCATATATAGTGAGGGGTTTCCTTCTAGAGCAAAAGACCCTAAATTTAACATAACTTCTACCGTAAAATCTATGCCTAATGAATGGGCCAAATTGACTATGAAATTACAACATTTTACAAGGAAAATTTACATCTATTCTTAGTGTCAGGGGTGCTGTCCCCGATCCCCCCACCAGGGGGGGCTCCGAAAGATCACAGCCAGCCCCCCTTAGACCCCTCCTGTAGCGAATATTTTACGGGTGGCGTTGCTGCCCCATTATGAAATAGGGTCCAATGCAGCGATACCTTTGAATACATAAGATAATCAGGCTCCACACCGAACAATATCCAACTTGGAGACTGATTATAGCAACTCCACCACAGCTTCATTTGCTGAACAATGAATTCACTTTCAACCTAGGTATTTCTCATCTTATTCATCATACTTGAAGACCAATTAAATTGAGAAAATTCTCAGTTTCTCCCTGGTTATAAATTTTGTTAACATATTTGTAGGATTCTAGCTAGTTTGTAGCTTTTCCAGCTTCAACTGTCCATCTTCCAATGCTGACCATATGAAATGGTACCTGAGCTTTATATGTTTAGTCTTGGAATGAAATGTAGAGTTCTTTGCAAGATGTACGGCACTCTGGATGTCTGTATAACTTACCCAACTCCTACTTCTTACCCAATTCATCCAAAAACCTTTGTAACCAAATCATTTCTTTACTAGTCTCTATAGCAACAACATACTTTGGTTTTGTTGTTGACAGTGCAACCACACTTTGCACTTTTGAGACCCAACTGATAATTGTTCCACCTACAGTAAATACATACCCTATTGTGATTCTCATGTTATCTCTATCACCCACCATATATACATCAACATATCCCAGTAGAACAATGTTTGAACCACCAAAGCATAATGCTTGATTTGTGGTACCTCTCAAATACTTGAGAATCCACTTCACCGCCATCCAATGTTCTTTTCCTGGATTGTTCATGTACCTACTTACAACTCCCACAACATGTGTAATATCAAGCCTTGTGTAGACCATTGCATACATTAAGCTTCCAACTGCTAATGAATATGGAACTTTAGACATATGAGCCATTTCTTCCTAAGTGTTGGGACGCTCCTCCTTACTTAATTTGAAATGGCTAGCCAAAGGTATACTAACATGTTTTGCATTCTACATATTAAACCTTTTCAGCACATTTTCTATGTACTCACTTTGAGACAATGTTAATTTCTGATTCTTCCTGTCTCTAGTTATTCTCATAACAAGGATTTGTTTTGCATCACCCAAATCCTTCATTGCAAATGAGTTTGCCAATTTTATTTTGAGCATATTTATTTCCTGCATGTTAGAACCTACAATAACAATATAATATAGTTTCCATCATTTTTCCTTTCGAGATAAACACAATGATCAGAGTGACATCTAGTATAACCTTGTTCAGAGATAAACCTATCAAATTTTAGATACCACTGCTTTGGAGCCTGTTTTAAGCCATACAAGCTCTTGTTCAACATGCACACTAGTTTCTCCTTTTCTTTTACCTCATATCCTTGTGGCTACTGCATATACATCTCTTCCTCCAAATCCCCATGGAGAAAGGTTGTCTTTACATCTAGCTGCTCAAGATGCAAATCTTCAGCTACTACTAGACTTAAAATAGTTCTGATTGAAGTCATTTTAACAATAGAAGAAAATATCTGATCAAAGTCTATACCCTTTTCCTGTGCAAAAATTTTCACCACAAGTCTAGTTTTATACCTTTTTCTACCTCCATTTTTTTCTTTCAACTTGTAAACCAATTTATTCTGCAATGTTGTTTTACCTGCAAACAACCTGACTAAGTCCCAAGTCTGTTTATGTGCTAAGGAGTCCATCTCTTCTTTCATGGATTGCTCCCACTTCTTCCTAGTTTCTACCTACATTGCTTCTTCATAACATTCCGGTTCACCAGAATCAATTAACAATACATAATATAATGAAGGAGAGTATTGTTCAGGGGGTCTAATTATCCTAGTAGATCTTATAACACCACTTTTAGGTGTTTGAGGTGTTTGTTGTTGTTGTGGTTGTTGTTATGGCTATTGATCATTATGATTTTCTGGCACCATCACTTTTCCTGTGATCTCATCGAGCGTTGTGTATTCTCTGTTTTCTTTTTCCTCTTTCTTTTCTTGCAACTGATCCTTATACAAAACCTTTTCATTGAATATGACATCTCTTCTCCTAATGATCTTTTGTTTTTCATAATCATAAAAGAGATAACCAAAATCATTAACACCATATCTAATAAAGGTACATTTCTTTGATTTTGCCTCAAGCTTTGTTCTATTTTCTTTATTAATGTGGACAAAGGCTTCACAACCAAAAGTATTTAGAAAAGAGTAGTTTAAATTTTTACCTGTCCATGCCTCCTCTGGAATACCACCATCCAAGGAACTTGAAGGCCCTCTGTTTATTAGATAAATAGCAATATCTACAGCATTTGCCCAAAATTGTAAAGGCAATCCTGCATGCAATCTCATGCACCTTGCACGCTCCATGATTGTCCTATTCATCTTTTCTGATAGACAATTTTCTTGTGGTGTTCCTAGAACTGTCTTCTCTCTACGAATTCCATTCTCTAAAAAGTACCTATCGAACTCTTTGCTGCAATATTCACCTCCATTGTCTGATTTGAGACACTTCAACCTTTTTTCTGTCTCATTTTGAACCAAAGCTTTCCATTTCTTGAAAGTATCAAATACATCAGATTTATTATGAATACAATAAATCTAGGTTTTTCTTATTGCATCATCAATAAAAGTAACAGAATAATGAGAGCCACCAAGAGATGATACCTGAGTAGGTCCCCATACATTTGTATGCACAAGCTCTAATTTTTCACTCTTCTTTTCTTTCCCAACTCTAAGGAATTTGACTCTCTTTTGTTTTCCATAAATACAATTCTCATAGAATTTTAAATCAACATGATTCAAACCTAGCAACATATTTCTTGAGTGAAGAATCTGCATCCCTTTCTCACTCATGTGCCCGAGCCTATGATGCCACAATGTCGTATCTTCTCCTGTAGAGGTTAAAGCATTAACATAATTAGAAATACCATTGCATAAATACAATGTACCAACCTTTCCTCCTTTCGCTATTACCAAGGATCCTTTAGCGACCTTCCAGGTTTTATCGTTGAAACTAGTTACACAACCTTCACCTCCCAATTGCCCTGTTGAAATCAAATTTTTCTTCAGATCTGGAACATGCCTTACCTCCTTCAATAGCCACTAATTTCCATTTCTTTGTTTTATGAAAATTGTACCCATTCTAATGATTTTACGGGGTTTATCATCACCCAATCGAACTTGTCCAAAATCTTCTTGAACATAACCATAAAAATGTTTCCTATCAGATTTGGCATGGAATAAGGCCCCTGAATCTACCACCCAGGCATCAATAATATTTTCTAATGAAAGAATCAAAGCATCTTGCAACACATCACCTGTTACATTCACTTCATGATTAGTTTCTTGTTGCGTGTCTCCTTCTTTTCCCTTTCGAGACTTGCAGTATTTCTTCAGGTGTCCTTTATTTCTGCATTTCTAGCACACTATCCCCAATTTGGACTTGGATCTACCTTTTCTTGACTTACTGGATATCCTGGGCTCTTTCCTCTTTCCATTTTTATTCCCCTAGTTTCTGCAATCAAAGCATTACCTAATGTCTCACCGGAGCTTTTCCGTCGCATTTCCTTGCTAAGGATTGCATGGAAAACATCATCAAACTTTAAAGTACTAGATCCAAAGACAGAGTTACTAATGGCCATAACTAAACCATTCCAACTTTCTCGCATTGAGCACAAAATTAACAGAGCCCTAACTTCATCATCAAAAGTTACCCCTATAGAACTTAGTTGACTGTTAACTGTCTTAAATTCATTTAAATGATCAGCAACAAATCCACCTTCTGACATCTTCATATTAAATAAACGCTTCATAAGAAATACCTTATTTGAGGCTGAGGGTTTTTCATATAGTTTGGCCAATGTCAACATTAAACCCTCTGTTGTTGTTTCCTTTGAAATATTAAATGCTACCAATGCTGCTAAGCACAATCGTATTGTTCCAAGTGCTTTTTTGTCAAGAATATCACATTTTGCGTCTGTCATACTCATCGACTTCTTTGTCTTTTCGCTCAATGGTTGGTATAGATCTGTCTGATACAGATAATCTTCCATCTGCATCTTCAACAACTGGTAGTTTTAGCCATTGAATTTTTCGACCCTAAACCCTACCATCTTCCACCATTGCTCCCACTTGAACCAGGAACCCTTCTCTCCTGCGAGTTTATCAACCAAATAGACCTTCGGCTCTGATACTAGTTGTTAGAAAATTATATATTACAAAGCAATGGAACACATAAAATATTGCAGAAATATAAACAAAGAAAACACATAAAACAAGAGAGACACATATATACGTGGTTCACCCAGTTTCGGCTAATTCCATGGAGAAATAGCTAGTCCTTCCTTTTATATTATCCAGCATACTGAAGAGATACAACCCACAATAGATCTTCTATAACTCCCTCTTCACTCTCAATCTCCTCTCTCTTCCTTACTCAGAATGTAGATATACGTAGACATAATACAATTCCCTCATATATAGCGAGGGGTTGCCTTCTAGGGCCAAAAACCCTTGCTACACTGAAATTTGTCACCATGACTATCTGCAGTTAATATGGCTCCATCAATAGTCATATTGTCCTCCTTGTCAAGCCTCATACCTCTGCTCTTCATGTCAAACTTCAAAAAGAGAGAAAGTCACTTAAAAACATGTTTATCTCTGGGTACGCAGGTTCTCTCTACCTTGCCTGCGTGTACGCACTCCAAACACAATGTACCTGCGTACTTGTACGCTCTGTAAGCCAAAGATTGTGTGCGTACCCCTGTAAAGGTCAAAAGGCGCGAGTTTCATCTTTAAAAGTTACTTGTGGTCACTTCTAGAGCCTTCTAGAAGAGTTTTTGACGTGTATTGAGCGCCTCCAGATGGTTCATGCATCCCTATGATAGAGGAGCTTATCCCATCAAGAGAGGAGCTACCCCATCCAAAAGAGGGAGTATCCCATTGATGTTGGAACTGAATAACCTCCTCTAGAATACTATAAATACAGGCATTGGACTAGAGGAGGGGAGGTTGAAAGCTGAACATCCTAAAGGGTAAATGCTGCTGGAATTAGGACTTCCATTGTTGACTTGTGAGGAGAGATCACTATCCTTCCTTGTTGCCATATTGGGAGTGGGTGAGCTTGTCAAAGTAGAGGAAATCTCTTGTTGGACCCTGGGAGGAGCTTGCAAACACCAAGGCTCAGGTTGTAATGGTTCCTTTTTTGTTTCCTTAATACAAATAAGTCCATTCTTCTCAATGATTTGTTGTTAATGAATTATTCATGTACTCCTTGGTCTATGTGATGAATATGCTTTGTTTTATGAAATATTCAGGTGTTATGTAATCGTTTGCCTTGTTAGTGTATGCAGGTCTTAAAGTGAA
>APFE031100659.1:252999-286913 GCA_000404065.3 Pinus taeda
TGGACACATCAGAGATGGCAGGACAAGTTCAGCAGATGGAGGAACTCAACGCAATGGGGACCATTGCTTCCTAAGGGGGGAGGAATGATCCAGGTGGATGTTGGTGGCCACCCACCTATCCCATTTGGACCCCCACAATTGTCTCTTTCAGCTTTTTTCAGTTTCCTAAATTGTAGCACAGTTTACTATTTTTAGCAGTTTTTCGGGTCCTGAACTTCCGGAGCCGTTTTGAGGCCCTAAACGATGTTTTTTGGGAAATCTGGGTGCAACATGGATCCATGGACCGATGTTTCCCTTTCCAAAGTGGTAGTTCTCGGATAGATCTTTCTAACGAGCTATCATACGCATCAAATGAAGATCGTATGCCAAAGTTACGACCCCGGGAAATTGATGTACCAATTTACCCAAAACGGGGCCCACAATTTGGCATTTCATCTTCTAGGGGTAGGTTTTGGAATGTGAATTGCTTTCCATTGTTTCTCAACAATAAATAGGCCTTCGAGCCTCATTGTAACACAGTTTGGAACAGTTCAGAGGCCTGTAGCCGCACATCTCTTCTCAGAGATAAGCTACCATCGCCCTAGCTGGTTTATTTCCAATTCTGGTTGTAAGCATATTTCGATATTTTCCATTAATGAAATGAAGTATTATTTCCGCTGCATCTTTGTGTATATGGTTATCTCTGTATTTTGTTGTGTTCTTGTTTCAATCCGGATCAGGTGTTATATGTCATTTTTTCACCATTAGGAAAATAACCACAAATCTGGATCTCTCACTATTCGATGAACTCTTGCAAGAAGTCCCCTACAATGTTGGAAGCAAAACCATTATGAAAACAACAATAATATTGGATTACATTGCTTAAAAACCTAATTTAAAGTATTATCTCACTTTTCCTAGCAATTATCTATGTAAACACAATTCTAATATTGTAGCCTACACAATCTTGTGCTTTGTCTTCCATTAAAAAGTGTGGAAACCTTTTAATGTAGGTAAAAATAAAAAGAAATTTCTAGAATCCCTGTTGGGGAATATTATACCAACTAGAAGGACTCAAGTCCCTACTTATATGGGCCTCATCCCATGGTTCATAAATATATTCTCTCTCATTATGGAACCCTAATCTCCATCTTTGTAGATTTCATCCTTAGAAAGAGGACCTCTAACCTTGTTCTCTTATCTTATAAATTCACTACATACCAGAGGAGAAGGTGTTAAATTTTGATGTAAACTTATGTTGTAAATTTGAGGATGGAAAATTTTTATTTAAGGGAGGATTGGAGACTATTGAAGGGATATTTTCCAAGGTCAAGGATAGGTTGTATTTCTCCTTTTCATTTATTTAGAATAAAAAAGAGTACTTCTTTCTCACTATATTGTCCATTGGGATTGATATATTGTTTTCTTACTTTCATTGTCCATTGGCTATGATATTAGGTACTAGTCTTCTCGATCACTAGTATAGGTTGTATTGGATCGTTGATGTATCATATTCCTTTAATCCTTTGTTTGTTAGTGTGTTTGCGTGTCTAGATTAAGCAATGAAATGATTGTATCAAACCATAGTAGGATCTTCAAAAATGATTTCTTTTAAAGGTATGGATTCAATACTCCATTACTCTTATTTATGATTCAGTAAAGATGAACCTAGAGAAATATTTACTAGTTTGTTTGTTTGTTACTATAATTAGTCATTGAGTCTAGGGAGATATTGTCTTATCTGCAAGATGATATTTTTCCACATAAAAAATTGGAGACATTACTAGGGAACATTTTTGTTATTCTATATGTCTTCTCGTGTTCTTTGATTATATTCCACTACCTTGATTGACTATATTTAGATGCTTGAAAAGTTGATATTTTGGATTTGTGGCTACATTTTTTATTGTCTTTGTTTTTCTTGGGTGTTGCACTCATCTTTTTAGTACTAGAGAAACAATTGTGCAGTTTACAATTAGCAACAAAGCATCATTGCAATGGTGTTAATAGCTTACCTACGACACACAGAAAATTTGAAAAAATAGGATTCTTTCCATTTGGGTCTGGAAAATTATGCTTGTTATGATTTCTTGGGTGTATTTACATTATAGAAAATTCAACCTTAGCCTAGATTGTCGTGTTTAATTGTTTTATTGTGTAATTTGTTTATCTTTACATATTTATGCTTTTCAAATTGATTAGTTTCATTGATTTATCAAAAGGAAATTCCTTGCTTCTCGATATTGGTTGTATGAATCTATTTTCTTTCAATGATCTGATTAACGATTCCTTGTGTCTACGGTAAACAAATTTGGATTAATTTCACAAAAAAATGATTAATTTGAGCTTGTTTCTTTGTTAGGCTTGTTGTGGGAAGTATTTTTGGGCTTGGATTTTAAGGAAATTAGGTTGCATTTTTCTTTGACTTACATTCTCTTTTATTTTTGTTTCGAAAATGATTCATTGATTCTTGAATTGTTGAAAAGTGAATGAAACATTCTCTCTTTCATAGATTAAATTTCATGAAAGTGAAAAGGTTACATTTCATGTTAGCTAAATTTGAAATTCAATTACTATATCGATTGGTTACTATACACATTTGAATACTTTTATAAAAAGAAAAACAATTAAATCAATTAAAATTTACCAAGGCATTAATTAATCACATCATATTTAGTGGATTTAGGTTAGAAGATGTGTTTCTGTGTCTGTAAAAATGGGAGTTATCATTAACTGTATGTGTTACATTCTGCAATTAGTTGGTATTCCACGCACGTAAATATATAATATCATTCTCCACATACCCTTGGGCATATCGGATGCCACTCCACGTATGATAAGTATATAAAAATCCTTCCTATCATACATTATGCACTAGACAAAACTAACACAAACTGAGCTTCCATGTTCTCTCGGCTATATCGGAAGACCCCCTTTAGGTTTCAAACCATCCATAGGTAACTGACTCAGCCACCTTGCCATTTGTGATACATTGAACATAACATTCGAGGAGATTGTTTGCATGTATTGGAAATGGTATTCCACAATTCACAGGGGCTTGGTAATCCTTTTATACCTAGTATCCCATTTTTACTACTTTTGTTTATTTTCATGGATACCTATTGTAAATTTAACTATCGTACAATTGTTAAAATTTTTAATTAAAATTCACTTTTTAGTAAACCTACGGTTGAATTTGATCGCAACAGTCTTGGAAGTTACAAACCATGGAACCCCTCTTAGTAGCCATCCTATTCCTTTCCCTTACTTTGGAAATTTTGGTCCTCCTTGTATGGTTACATTGTCTCCTCCGAGATTCATGATAGGTTTACCAGTATGGTTGTTTTCAACCTTATTGGTTTCAAATACCCAAGCTACTTCATCTCAACCTGATACTTCTCCTCAATATCAACTAGATCTTTTACCTCATGTTGATCCTTTACCTTCTTCACCCATCATGTCCTCTACCCTTTCTTCTTCTTCACCTAGTGAAAATATCAATGATAGTTACCTGGAGGCTAATAAGAAGAAGAAAAGGAAGAGAAGAAGAAGAAGCAAGATAAGAAAGGAGTAAATCGACCAACCATGGTTGTGGCAACTTCTAATGTGGAAGAAACTTCTCACATGCATCACAAGCCCAAATACCCTTGCAAATTTTGTAAGGGTGACCACTTGCTTATCAATTGTCTTGGTATTCCTAAGGTCTTGGAAGTATGGTTTGAAAATTCTTATCAACTTATTGTTGATTCATAAACCAATGATTTTGAAGTTCCATGGAAAATGGGTAAATTTAGGATTCATTGTAGGTTATGTGAAGGGAGTGATCAAATTCACATATTCTCTCATATGTATGAAGCCTATAAATTGTTGGAAAATCTTATTGTTTCTCACAACAACTTCTAACTAGTTGTCGTAAGATTTCTCCCAACCTACCATTATTTGACAAAGTTATTGATCCCATTTTAAGGCCGCTCAATCCCACTCTCCCTTGGGAGAGTGAAACCCATATCACTTAGGTTGATGAAAAGGTAGAATCAATCCCATATTCAGATGATACCACTCTCCCCTTAGAGAGTGAATTTAATACCACTCATCTTCTTCTTGTTACCTTGGATTCCACTACACAAGGGGGGGTTCCACCCATTTCCAAGGAACCCCCTCCAAGTAGTGAGGTCATTTCCTTTGATTGAAATAGAATGACATAACCTTGTTTCCATTTTCGCATCCATTTCCAAATCTATGAAATCTTGTGATAATAACATGTGTCTCACTATTGTAGATGAAGGTGATTCTATTAGCATTTTATCCTCAACTTCTTGGAAAGCTTTGGGTTCCCCTAAACTTGTGTCTATTCCTAAGAATATATTTGATTTTAACAAAAGAGTCAGTGAACCTTTAAGGATCCTTCCTCATCTATCCATTACCTTGGATGGAAAAACTATCTATATTGATGTCATGGTAGTCTAAGGCCCCTTGGTTTCAATTTTCTCCTTGGGCGAGACTATGTATATGTGATGAAAGTTGTTGTGTCAACACTCTTTCATGTGATATATTTCCCGCATAATGGAAACATTGTGAATATTAGCCAACTTTAATTTGGTGCCCATAAAATGACTCCCAAGCTTCCATCATCACTGAATGTTCCTTATACACAAGTGGTATCCACCCCACCACAGTTTAACTATCTGGAAACTTGTCCCATGCCTTCAATTACCAATGAAAATGAGCCTCTGTTTGTATGCTCAACTTATTTTGACTTAAATCCTGTAAGTGATATAATGAAACCTTCAATGGGGACATTTGAGCTTGATCATCCTACCCCTATTCAGGCCCTTAACATGTATTCCTTCCAGAGAATTTCTCTTCCATCTAACGAAGACCTCTTGGAATCCATAATCAATGTGTGTCCCTTAGCATATATTCCTTTTAGAGTACTTTACTTTTAGAATCTATGAAAATGTTCCAAGAGGACAATTCCTTTTATTGTGTTAAGCTCGTTAAAAAATGAAACAAGGTTCGAGCATAGTTTTTTCTTTGTTTCAAGATCGCATAAAAATGAAACCAACCTATGAGACCTGTGAGCATAGTTCTTCATCTTGTTTCAAGATCGTTCAAAAATGAAACAAGGCGATATGAGCATAGTTCTTTTCTTGTATCAATCTTGTTAAAAAATGAAACAAATCCCCATCTAATTGATTTGAGTCTTTGACTAGATCTCGTAAATATTGAGTCGAGTCTTTCATCTGATCTTATAATGAACCTTCATTTCATCCACCTATTAGTAAAATGTAGTCTACTTAGGCAGATCAAATGAAGCTTGGGGGGGGATGTGCCTTTGTAGGATATGCTTGGGGGGGCACGCCCCCCTATAGGTTATGTTTTAGGGGCATTAAAACCTATCTCAAACACATTTCCTCTTTGTTACAAGCTTGTGTAAAAATGAAATCTATCTCAAGCACAATTCTTCTCTGTTTCGAGATTGTATACAAATGAAACCTATTTCAAGTCCATTTTAGTTATTATTTTACTCGTTAAGCTCATGAAAATCTTGAGCTTCTTTTTTTGTTTTTCATGTTCGTAAAACACACATGAAAATGTCAAGTTCTTTTTGGATTTTCCTGCTCGTTAGTTAAATTGAAATTCGGAAAAGTGGGTGTACTTTTATCACTTTTTTTAGTATCTTTAAACTTATGAAAAAGAGAAACATTAGAGTTATATTTAATATCTTTTCTAACTCTTGAAACATGAAAATATTTCCAAGTACACTTGTTTATTTCAAACTCATAAAAGTAAATGAAAGGATGTCTAGCTGGTGTAAGTTTATCCCTTTTACAGACCAAGTAGACTAGTTATGAAAAAGGCATAATTTAGTTGATCATGGCTAAAAGAGTTCTCTCCTATATTGTTTTACCCTTTTTCGGGCTTGAGAGACTAAATTTACAACAAAGGATATTTTGGAGTTTAGTTAAAATTTTCTCCTCACTCCCTAAACATCAAAAAAACGAAACTTCACTTTCTTTGGGCTCATTAAAATTTTACATTGAAATAAATTCATGAGTTTTATTTTCCCTCTTTTTAAACTCTTAAAATATGAACATAAGTCGAGTTACCCCTATATTGGACTCATAAAATTAAACAATATAGGACTCGTTAATCATGATGATACCAGACCACTCCTTCCTAGCATTCATTAAATATACTCTAAAGGAATCATCTGAAGGATGAGTCTACAAGACAAGCATATGTTATCATCCTCAATCTTGCATAAAAAGAAAGAGGTTCTAGTCAGTAATGGTGGGGGAAATGGGAAAGAAACATTGAGTTTTTGCATTGTGAAAAGGAAGTATGTCTCTCTTGAACATGACACTCCATCACTTTTTTGTCTGGGTTGGGAAATCCATTTACCTCTCAGCTAATCATACCTCATTAAAAGTCTTCAAAATGGTTCTTGATCTTATTTTTTGAGTCAAAAGCTTCCAAGTCAAAATTTCATGTCACCAATATGTTCAAGAGAAGTCCAACCTTAGTCAAAATTACCTTGAAAATCATAACCTTCAATTGTGTTGGTCATCCCTAACTCAATCCTGAATGACTCCAATTTTTTTCTTCAAAACTTGACATAAGTTTTGTGTTGTAGACCCTCTAGCGACAGATCGCTTCCTATCGACCTCAACTCATTATCTATGAAGTTGATATAGAAACATCCTTCAGTACCTTGGAGCCTGCATGCCTTAAAGGCAATTTTCTTTCTTTCAACAAAATGTTCTCATTATTGACCTTTGATTGCAATTCTATAGGTGTTCGACTTGAAGACATTTATTCACACCTTGTAGATTGTACTAGAGTACCTTGAGAACCATTTTCATTATTGGTGGTTTCTTTTGCACTTGTTAATGGTTCACATAATTGACCAGTAATCAAGTGGTTTCTACAATTTTCAATTTCAAAACATTCACTCACATGGCTAGATTCATACTATGGATGAATAGAGATCAAGACCAAGAGCCTGGATCTAGTTTCATCCATCCAAGTTGCGTGGATTTTTAAATATTCCTAATTGTAAGTATACATCCATATTTAATGGCTGCATCCATACTAAGTCTATTATTGAAATGGTATATTTCCATGCTTGTTCTTTGAGATACTTGTACTCTGAGTATGGGAATGCCTACCTCAATGATGATTATATGAGCATATTGTATTGTAATCCTTGATTGTTTGTTTCAAGTCTCCAACCAGTTCGTCTCTAATCCAACATTTGGATGATAAAGCGCTTAAGTCCTTAAACACCTTTTATGAGTTTGCACTTTAGGGCGAAATCTATTACAAGTAATTTTTCCACCATTTGCCAAATGACTGCAAATCAGATCTCTCATTGTCTGATGAACTCTTGCAAGAAATCCCCTATAATGTTGTAAGAAAAATCATTCTGAAAACAACAAGAATCCTGGATTGCATTGCTTAAAAACCTAAATTCAAGCACTATCGCACCTTTCCTAGCAATTATCTACAGAAACATAGTCCTACTCATTGTAGCTCGTGAAATTTTGCGCTCTATCTTCTATTAAAAAGTGCAACAAACTTTTAATGTACGTAAAAATAAAAATAAATTTCTAGAAGCCTTGTTGGGCGCTATTATATCAACAAGAAGGATTCGAGCCCCTACCTATTTGGGCATCATCACATGGATCATGAATCTATTCCCTCTCATTATGGAACCCTAATCCTCATATTTATGGATCTAATCCTTAGAAATAAAATCTCTGGCCCTCTTAAGGATACTACAAGAAGAATTTTGGAGAAGGAGGATCTTTGGAGGAAAAAACTAGAGTTGTTTCACTGAAGAATGGAGATGAAAATACATTTTTTTTTAATTTTTTTTCAAAAGGTCGTAAAGTTTATAACATCATATGGGATTTGAATGATATGGATAGGGAGATAACCTCCTCTTTTAAGGAGACATCTAGGTTTTGGAATAAACACTTCAGTGATTGGCATAAATATTTTGAGGAAGCCTCTATTGTAGTAGTGATTCACCTAGCTCAGGATTTTCCCCAATTACATAAATGAAATATAATCAGAGTAATGGGTCCAATTTATGATGATGAGTTAAAAACGGTCCTTCATATTTTAAAAAATGTTAGAGCCCTAGTCTTGAAGGATGTATGATTGAATGTTTCTCTGGGCTTTTATGTCCTTTTGGGTGGCAACCTGCTTAGAGTGGTTTACAATTTCCACCAAAATGGAAGAACTCGACCTTTATTTCTCTCTTCCATAAAACCTATGCTCCTTAATATTTTGATGATTTAATGCCAATTTCCCCTTACAATTCTATTTATAAAGTGATAGAAAAAATAATTGCAAACCGGATAAAACCAATATTATCCAAAAATGTGTTTAAGGAGAAGGTTGGGTTTTTAGGGGGGCACAAGATTCATGAAGTGATTAAGGTGGCACAAGAAGGTATTCATAGTATAAAAACAAGAAATATTAAAGTTTTAGTGATTAGAATTGAATTATCTAAATCTTATGATCAAGTTAGTTGGATTTTTCTTTTTATGATTTTTACACATCTTTGTTTTGAGTTTTCCTTTATCAAATGGATTATGAGTTGTATATATTTTGTCTCTTTTGTGGTTCTCATAAATTTTTTGGAATCAAATCCTTTTTCCACGCATAATATGGGTTGTGTCATAGCTATCAATTGTACCCCATTTTGTTCCTCTTGGTGGTTAACGGTCTTAGCAGGCTTCTACATGAGATGAAAAGAAGGCGGATCTAAAGAGTGTGGATGTGGTAGAAGAATTTTCCAACACCCACTTTCTTTTTGCAGATGATATTCTTCTATCTTTTATGGTTTTGGGCACTATAACGCCACCATAAAAAAAAAAAATATTATTATATATTATATATTAATATATATAGTATTATATTATATATATATAGATATTATATATATTATTATATATATTATTTCTTGAGCATGGGAAATGGAGGTTAATGTTTCCAAAATCACCTTCCTTAGCCTCTCCATTGATGAAAGAAAAAAATTGTAAGATCAATTTCCTTTCCGTAAAAATAATTTTGATGAACGATTGAAGTACCTAGGATTCCATATTAAACCAAATGATTATAAGAATGTACATTGGTAGTGGCTAATTGAAAAAATTCAAAAAGGTTAAATATGTTGAGCTTCATATGGATTTTTAGAGTTAGTAGACTGGTTCTAATTAGATCAGTGTTGGAGGATATTTCAATATATTGGTTGTCCATATCCTAGATCTTGGAAGGTCTCTTAATTCGATACATAAGATTTGTTGTTGTTTTTTATAGATAGGATCTAAAGAATATTTTTTTTTCTTTTTTGGGTGCAATGGGATATAATTATTGATCCCAAAGCCTAGGGAAAATGGGGCATTAAAAACATACGAAAGCCCTGAAAGAAAAGTTGGATTGGAGGTTGCTCTCCATGAACAACCTCTAGACCTCAGTTGTCCATAAGAAACATATCTATCCTCTTTCTGTTGAAGAATTGGTTTTCTTAGTAGATAATAAAAAATCAAATGTCTCCGTCATTTGGAAATCTATTATGTCTTCCTTCTCTATGATTGAAGATGGTCTTTCCTGGAAGGTGGGTAATGGTGAAAAGAAGAGGGTTGGTGTGGATATGTGGGTTGGCTGTGGGGAGAATTTTCACCTTCTTAGATATATGATTTCCTTTCTGAACAATAATGGATGGTTCACACTTAAACAAGTGGTCAACAATGCTTGATCTTCAATCTAGGCGCAAGGATTAGTAGATGCTCTTCAAGTCAACCTTCCTAGTGTTTTTGTGGATCAGTGACATTCTTACACAATTTCACTGAATTTGTCAAATATGCAGCTTGGGGATAGGGATGATGCATTATGATGGGTACACTCTCTATTTGGGGGGATTATAATCCCAACTATTGCTATATAATCCTTATCAATGCAAGTAGACCGATGGAATTGGAGTGGTGGTGGAAGAAAATTTGGAAGCTAATGTGATATGTGAAGGCATGAGTTTTTTGTGGTGTTTAATTGAAAATATAATTCCCACCAAGGATAATATACAAAAGAGGAGGAAGGAAGGGCCCAGCTGGCGTTTTCTCTATAAACATGACAAGGAACAAATGGCCCATTTGTTTCTTCATTTCCATATATGTTAAAGCTTTGGGCCAAATAGAGAGGAGATCGATTTCGGCTTAGTCTAGTAAGGTGAGTCTTTCTCTAAGGCCTGGAAAATTTGGTGGGAGTAGATAATACTAAAACAACTTAGGAATATTCCATCACCCATTTTTTAGGGTATCTGGGTCACTAGGAACAAGGTTATATTCCAGGATATGCCATCATCTTCTAGTAGAGTAGCGGCCCAGGTTCTTGCTATAATTTCTCTTCTTTCTTATTTGGATTCTACACATGTTCCATGTGTTATGATAGTTGAAGCAATTATTATCTCCTTTCCTCAAGCCTATTTTGATGGGGCTTCACTTTCCAACAAAGTTTATGGGGGGGGGGGGGTTTAGTTATTTACATGCAGGAACATCACTCTTTCAAACTATAGATTGGATTGGGGTGTGTCTCAACTTTTTTACAGAACTCAAGCTCCACCTATGTTTTGGTATTAAAAAAGAATGTCATACTTTTTATATATTTAGAGACTCCATGGTCTTTATTAAATAATGAGACATAAATATGCCACAGCCACATATTTTTTCCTATTCTATAAGAGACACTATAGTTAAAACATGCTTTTGATTAGATTTATTATTGTCATATTTACAGGGAGCGCAACACTACAATAAACACGTTATCTAAAGCTAGTCATGAACAAAATTTGCAAATTTGGAAAATATTTGAATAGATAGGGGATGAAACTTATGAATCATCTTTAAACCCTTGATTGATGGAATTTAGCAAGCTCTATAACAAGAGGATATCATATTTCCTCTATACATTTTTTAATTTTTTAATTTTTCTTATATATCATGATCATTGTTGGTTGTGGATTATGTTATGCTTGTAGTGAGTTTGTTGCTCTACATGTACTCTTTATAGAGACATAGTATGTTTGAACATGAGTGGTTTATCGGTCAATATATTTCAGTTTTTATTGTTGGCAATTTTTTTTTATCTTAATGCGTGATGGTGCATCAACATAATGTAATATTTTTGTTTTCTAATGAAAAAAATGATTTATTTTTTTTTTGAGGAAAAAAAGTAAAATCTAAAACCTTATTAGATATAAAGCTTCAACCTATTAATAAATTTAATATTAATATTTATCAATAAACCATATTAATATTAATATAATGTTCATAGTAAGTGTCGAACATTTTAAAACTTAATTACTAATAAATCTTAAATTTTGTTTAAATTACAAACCTTAAATATTATTTAATATACATTAAATAGTATTATTATTAGTATATCTTATTATATTAATTTTATTATTATTAAATCTTGTTAATTCTTGACTAAGGTTTGATTAAAGGTGACTATGGTTGATTAAGGTCAATATGGTTGATTATGGTCAACCAAGATTAACTACAGTTTAATAGAATTTATTAAGCTTGATTAAGGATGACTCAGATTGGCTATGGTTAACTATATAAACGTTGACTATGTTTGAGTACGTCATCATGTTGTGACATTGCTATTTGTTCATCAGAGTGTGAGATCAATTTTTGGTTAGTAACATTGTGATTGTTGATTTTGATTCATTATATTAAAATGTTGATTTTTTATTTGTCACAATGTGATGTTGAGTTTTTTTTTATCACATTGCAACATTTTTCTTTTTCTTTTCATATTATGATATTGATTTTTGTTCGTCACAACACAACATGAATTTATTTCCATATTAAATATATGTTGAAAAAGATTATAAATGTTATATTAAAAATTAAATATTGAAAAAAATATAAATATTAATTAACTCTTAAACCTTATCTAATGCAATCCACAAATCTTATTAAATATTAAACCTTAAAACCCTTAATATTCCTAAAACTATAATATTAATATAACTCATAAGTCTTTTATTAAACCTTATTCATATTAATATCCATAGTAGCTTTATTAAATATAAAACCTTAATATTCATAAACTATAATATTAATATTACTAATAATCTTTTTATTAAACCTTATTCATTTAATGTGCATAGTAGTGTTAAATATTTCTAAACTTAAATATTAATAAATCTTAAATGGGGAAATATAAACCTTCTTAATAAACATTAATATTAATATCAATAATAACTTTATTAATATTACTATTACTATTATTATTAATTTTTTTTTAATCCTTGAATACATTTGCTTAAAATTGATTATGGTTGATGATGGTTGATTAAGACTCGCTATGCTTGATTATGGTTAACCACACTTAATTATAGTTGAATATGGTTTACAAAGCCTGACTAAGGATGACTAAGGTTTACTATGGATAAATAAAGGTTTACTACAATTAACTATGGTAAGTTGTGGTTCACTCTAGGTGAACATTGTTTACCATGGTTTTCAATATTTAAAATTAAACCTAATAAACCTAGGTCAACCTAGTAAACCTAGTTTAACATAGTAAACCTAATAAACTATAGTCAACGTTGACTAGAACTTACCATGGTTGAGTAAGGTCAACCATCGTTGATGATAGTTGAATATAGTTAACTAAGCTTGAGAGAGGATGACTAAAGTTGAATATGGGTGAATAAGGTTAACTATGGTTTGGTTAATATATGGTTGACTATGGCTAAGTACGGGTAGCTAAGGTTGACTATGGTTAGCTATGGTCAATTTTGATTCACTATGGGTGAACATTGTTGACCATGGTTGTCAATATTTAATATTAATTTTAATAAACCTAGGTCAAAATAGTAAATATACGTCAAACATGAGGGTTTCACTGGGGGAGAAATAACATACCATGTGCATTCATATTAGGGGTTATATACTGAAGAAAAAATGACATAATATATTGAGCATATAACAGGGGTAAAGGATTTTTATATGTTGTGTAGAAAAAAATGGAGCTCAAAGTTAATGAAAAAATATAAAGGAGTATAAAAGATGTTAATGAAAAAATGGATACCTACAATATCTAGTGAACATAAGAGATTTTTAAATTGGGAAGGTGTATTGGGTTCGTATTGGTAGGGGGTTAAATAAAGCGATTTTGAGAGGTATTTTCCAATATGTAGTCAAATTAAGGGTATTGTTTAATATGCCACGAACACACATGTTATGTCATAGGTTCATTGAGTGAAGCCCCTGCAAGGTTAAATTAGTAAACTAAGGTTGAAGGTTATCTAAGGATACCTATAGTTGACTATAATTTAGATACCATAGGATATATTTACTATGGGTGATCATTTTTTACCATGGTTGACAATATTTAATATTTAATCTAATAATAAACCTAGGTCAAAGGTTGACTAAGAATACCTTCTTAATTGTGTATACCTTAAAGGTTTACTATGGTTGACGATGGTTTACTAAGGTCAACTAGCGTTGGATATAGTTGAGTATGGTTGACTAAGCTTGAGAAAGCATGACATAAGTTAACTATGGATGAATAAGGTTAGTTATGGTTTGGTTAGCATATGGTTGACTATGCCTAAGTAAGGTTAACACAAGTTGACTATGGTTCACTATGGGTGAATATTGTTGACCACAATTATCAATATTTAGTATTAAACCTAATAAACCTAGGTCAACCTAGTAAACATAGGTCAACCTAGTAAACATAAGTCAACTTAGTAAACCTAAGTCAACCTAATAAATATAGGTCAATTTAGTAAACTTAGATCAACATAGTAATCGTAAAAAACTATGGTCAAAATTGATTACAATAGACCATGGTTAGTTAAAGCTAAATACAGTTAACTAAATTTAACTCTACTCAACCATTATTAACTATAATTATAAAAATATATACATTAAATAATAATAATAATAAAATAAATTTAATAAATTAATACATTTATAAATAATATAAATATTCATATTATGAAGTATTGAATTAATATATTTATAAGCAAATATATATTAGTATTTTTACATATATAATATATTGAGAATAAAAAATAAAAATTAAAATAATATTAATAAAAATAAATATATTAATAAAAAAATACATTTATAAATATAATATAAAATATTCATATTATGAATTATTATATTAATATATTTATAAGAAGTTTAACTTTACTCAAAACCTTCACTTGTGCTTCAATTGCGGATAGCATGAGGATGCTCAATTTTGGCTTAATCTTTGGGGGATTAAGGAGGAGTTCATCATGGGAAGTAAGGACACTTTCAAAGATACTATTACCTTCAGTTTTAAGGGCAAGATGTGGGATGCTAAGAAGCTGGAGGGTAAAAGGAAGCTAAGATTCTATAAGGAGGTGATCAACCCCACCCTCGATAACCAGTATTACCTCTCTATGTTGATTAGCACTAAGAAGAAAATGAACATCACTAGGATTAGAACTATCTCTCGTGATCTTTGGAGTGAGACTGGGCGATGGTCTACTCCCAAGACTCCCTAGGACAAAAGAATTTGTCATATTTGTGATACTAAGAAGGTGGAAGATGAAAAGCACTTCTTTTTAGATTGCTCAACTCTTGCCTGCATCTGCTCTCAATTCCCTATCATCAGTCACACCTCAAATCTTCTTGACTTATTAAGCCAACCCAGCTATAATGATCTTAGAATGCTTCTTTCCATGCTCTTTGATCACAGAAACAAGATTTTGAAGAATGAAAATTAGACTCTCTTTTCTTGATGTCGTCGTCGCCGCTGCTGCCGCCACCGTCGACGTTCTAATTTTTTTATTTATAAATAAAATTCATTCTATATATTATAATATTTTTTTAAACTCTAAAATTAAAAATTAAATATAAAATATAAAAAATTAATTAATTAATAATATTTTAATATTTCATAACCATGTTTACTAAGCAATGTCAATTTAAATACAAATAATATTAAAAAAACAAGTTCCACAACTTTGAAAACCCAAACACTAAACCGTATTTGCTTTTTTTTATAATAGAAAAAAGTATTGGAATGATTTATATTTAATATTGTGAGCAAATGTAGTTAAACTACTTAAGACAGATATTATAAATGGTGCAAATTATTTTTACCTAATTAAAATTCTTCGTAACAGTTCTTAATCCAACAGAAAAATCTCTTATATTCATTTATAATTAAACTAATTTTCAATCATGGAGAAAATATTAACTTTCTCTCGAATAAAGTACCTTTAACCTGTTCGCTATTCAATGATGCTTTTATTTTCCATTCATAAATTAATTTTACTTTTCCTACCATCAAAATGGACTAAAATTGACAAAATACCAAATTTTTATATGATTCACACGAAGATAAAATTCCAAAATTAGATAAATACAGTGAAATGATTCATAAAAATCTGTAAATAACTATGAATACATTGTATTAATTATCAAATAAAGTATATTAATTATCAAATAAACTATATCTTATCATGATTTTTTTTGAAATGTTTAAAAAATATTTCAAAAATAAGAATTAGAAAATAACTTAAACATACAAAATATCCAGAAAATTAGACCCATTAAGTTTAAGTCTAAAACTTTAGGAACATAGCCCCTATTCTTTCTAAAAATTTCTCAGATTGAGTTTAACAATTCATTAATCATAACAAGAAATTTAATAAACCAAATGTTATATTCTAATGAATGTGCACTCGATAGCCACTCTAAATGAAGTTGAGCTAAAGTGCTAAAGCAACTTTTGGTAAATAACTTTTTATAAATTATAAGGCGACTCATTTTTCATTAACGATTTTTTAATAAATTAAAGATAAGAGCATACCCGAAAAAAATGAAATTGACCATTTGCATAACTTCTATATTATTGTTGGATCATGTATTAGAGGAAGAATATTTCCACATTATCAAATTTTGGTTATTCATAATTTAAAATTTTCAAATTCCTCAAGCTCAATTCCAATATAGGCCATGTCTTTTCGGTAATTAAGCATTTGTAGATTGAAACCAAAATGAAAAATATTCTTTAGTGGTGAATTGAAAGGACTCTCATGAATATTGAAACTAAACAATGGAAACTATTTTGGAATCTGTAAGGTTAAAAATTTTCATAATGAGAAAATGGTGTTTGGGAAAGACAAGTGACAAAACAAAATAATGAACAAATTTAATTGAAAAGGGAAAGATATAAAACTCACAAAACAATGATATACTAGAAAACCTATTCTAAAATGGACCACACCCATGATGATGTTCTTAAGAGATTTAGTGCAAACAATTTACTACTTATAACAAAAAAAAGCTCCTTTACATCATCATACCAAAACAAATATATATACTCATGCTTACCATGTCAAGGCAAACATTTATGACCAGGTGTATTTGAGTTTTTCCCATTGAACACTAACATTTATAACAAATCTCAAATTTTTTCCATTGAATACTAGCATTTATAACAAGTCTTCAAGTTTTTCCATTTGGAAAAATTCTCAAAGCACTTTTCGCCTTCCAATATACATAGTGTCAAATCAATCATCTTATGAAAGGAATGGTTTATATAGATTTTCCATAGTATGAGACAAACAAGCTAAGGATCATCTCTTTCCTGTTGATGAAGTTTGTCATCCATTTCTATGACAAACTGATGAAGTCTCTTCAAGCTGTTACAGGATCAGATTTGAAGCTCTCCATTGGAACACACTTATCCACAAAATTTCTGACCTACAATCATATACTTAGACAAAAGAAATTAACAATACAATGACCGAAATAA
Organism: Pinus taeda; assembly: GCA_000404065.3. Classification (NCBI taxonomy): domain Eukaryota; kingdom Viridiplantae; phylum Streptophyta; class Pinopsida; order Pinales; family Pinaceae; genus Pinus; species Pinus taeda. The sequence continues at coordinate 269,815 of APFE031100659.1, forward strand.
TAGAGAACTCAAGGCCATAAACTCTTAGGGTGGATCTAGTAAACTTGACTTAGACAAGTTACTCATAATTTTTGTCTCCATGTTTATGGGCATCCATGGCTATTCCCATGGTATTCATCTTGGATGTAGCTTATTTAAAGGTTGATCAAGCTCATGCTAAACCATCTCAGTGGTCACTAGGAATGAACAATGGTGTCTTTATAAACCATCATCTCTTAGTCCTATGTGATATTAACATTTAGTATCAAAGCTAAAGGTGGATCGAAACTTGAGTGGTAAATATTAAATCCTGAAGAATATCAAAATGGCAAAAATTTTCTAGTAGAAGTAACTAGAGCCTGAAAACCAAAAAAAAAAAAATGAAAAAAAAAATGGTAATGTTAAAGGATGCTGGCAAAGTGTTTGATGGAATTCTTCAATGAAAATATGGTTTCATTGGTGAGATGAAAGCACAAGTATGAACTGTGCTAATGATAGAATGCATGGACCAGGTGAATTTGTGTTGAAAGGATAGATCAAAGTATAGATCGAGCAATATATAGCAGAGAGACAGGTGGTATGAATGGAATGAAAATATAGATGGAGTCAATGAAGGAGCTATTGTGTAATGAGTGAACACCCTAATGGTTTTGGTCCAAGGTAGGAACTTCGCTGGGAAGTTGTAAGACGTTTTGTTCAAGTAGACATATGCTCAGAAACACACATAGTGGTAAGAACTTAAAAGCTTGATCATGCATACATTTAGTGCAGGTGGCACATGGAGTCATCAAACTTCGGAATGGACCACTTGGAGAAGCAACAAGGTGGTATGTGTAATTGTATCCTAGATTGAGGGGGGCAATATGAAAACTCAAATGAGAAGATTGATAATTGGGAATAGGTAATTCTCCCGGAGTCAATTTTATTGGGGGGGGGGATTGTTAGGGTGTATTAGTTAAACTTAAATCAGTCAAGTTACCTGCGATTTTGGGCCCCAAGTTTTTGGGCACCTATGGTTTATACCATGGTATTCATCTTTGATGTAGTATATTTAAAGGCTAGAAAAATAAATGATGATTTGTCTTGTTGGCCAGTGAGATCAAGCAAAGGTGTGTTTAGACAGCACCATCTCTCAGTGCTTTGTGATCATAACATAGACTTCATATTTTCATTAGAAATAAAAACATTCAAATCCACTACAGAAAACTATATCATCCCCTCCAGAAAAATCCATTTTTCTCCTTTGTTAGTCTTCCTTAAAATATAAAAAATAAAAAAAATAAAAGAATAATTCCTACCTTTGGCCCAATAAGAAATTACAACATTCCCTTGTTTCCCCCTTACAGATCCCCTAAATTTTAGGATTTATTCCCTAGTCTTACTAACTAATTTAAACTAAACTTTCTTTATGGGGATCCAATGAGTCTCCATGCATTTATGAAGTCACAATACATCATACTCCCTTTCTTTTTAAAATTATGAACCTCCATATTCAATCCTGTTTAGTAAACCTAATGAGTTCCTCTTTAATGATCCAAGAGTTCTCTGAATTAGGTAGTGCTTTCTATCATACTAGATGTAGTTTACATTTTTGTGATCTTGTGGTGGTAACTTTTGCTTCTACCACTTTCTCAACATGGTCCTTCCTTTTTCATGATAGCTTCCTGTTCCATTCTTCAAGTACTTCTTCCTTAGTGGTATTTTTAATCCCTCCATGATAGGAATATATATCTACAACATTAAATACAAGACTAATGTCATATTATTTGAGCAAGTTAATTAGGTAAGCATTTTCATTGATTCAATTGAGGATTTCACATGGAACAAACTTCTTTGGTTTCAATTTGTGGTACGTTCCTTTAGGGAATCTCTCCCTTCATAGGTAAACCATGAGTTGGTCACCTTCTTGTTACACCTTCTCTCTCTGATGTAAATATGATTTCATGTATACCTCATTTGTGCTTCACAATTTTCATTTGACCTTGTTAGGGTCTAACCCTAACTCCCTCATTCATGTAATAGGGCTCGTTAGAGTCGTAGATAGTTAGTTGAGTCAATAACATTTGTAAGCAGTTATCCACATTAATAATAATTGTAAGTGGTTGACCTGAATTATACAAGGGACATTAATCAGCTATAAATGGGTCATAGTTAGTAAATAAAGTGGTTAACCTATGTTATGCAAGGGAAGACTAGTAGTTAGGGTTTTAGATGTCATAAAACTATAAATAGTCTTAGATAGAAAGGGAAGAAGTATCGATTCTTATTGTAATTGAGCTCCGCTTTGTTGGAGGTTGCCCCCTCGAAGAGGCAAGTGAACATTGTATTATTCTTATGAATAATAAAATATCTTGGGAGCTTGTCTCATTTCATGTGATATTTCTGTGTTTCGAGCCATATTGTTTTCTCACATGTCAAGTGCATAACAAGCATTATCAGAGCACTTTCCAAGGCTATTTGTACCTTCAATTTTTGAATATTTTTCTTTAGGCTAGATATGTGTTCCGGCATCTTTAAACCATGAGATCTGTCGTTGAATGCATAAACCTGTGAATTTGGGGAGGGATGAACATAGGAACTATAAGAGGTGGTCACACTTGTTGAACTCCCTTGTAACCCCTGTGGGTACCCATTCGAGTAGTAGCACATTTTACAGAACTATGAACAAACTTTTCTTCCAGGTACCCTTGGATATATCAGAATCCCCCATAAGGTAACCTGAAACCTAACCTTAGATAGGTGGTTTGTTATCTTGCTACTATAGTACACTGAGAACAACACTCAAGGAGATTACTCTCATGTACAATAGCATAGTCAGGTAGTATGGCTAAGGGTACGGTTGATCCTCCTTAGTTAGCACCCTAAAATATTGGGCTGAGTACTATTGTTGGACCCATGTGTATATTGTGATCTATAACACATGGCACTCCTTTGAGACCATAGTTCCCTCAACTATCTAAAGATCACACCCTACCTATTCGCCCAGATCAGATCCAGTTGTTGGGGTTCGACTTCCTCTGTCTAGATTAGATCCAACAGTTAGGGTATTGCCAATGCCCTACAGATGATATTCAACAGTTCTTGTTTTTGCAATGCATATCTGACTCTTTGTGCAATGAGGGTTTTGGCCGCCATAATCCATATCAGATTGTTGCAGCACATTATGCAGTACCAAGACCTTGGGGTCTCTGTTACTGCATTCTAGGCCTAATTTTCATAGGATATTTGGCAGTATCAAGTTCTCTGGAGTTCGTCCATTGTAGTATTGATTAGATGGGAATAAAATTCCTTTCGGAGTAAAAAAAAATAATAAAAAATTCGGCCATCTCGATATGTTTGCAAGAGACGTTGCCCATAATATTGAGGACGAAAAGTTGGCCATAGTGGTACCATTCACTTGTAAGCCCCCAATTTTCAAGAGGTCCTAAATTTTTCCTCATGCAGCTTCCAATGACTTACGTCACTAGACTCCTGGCCTTGCCCTCTTTCCAAGCATATTACTCTTAATTATGTTCAATATTTGACCGAGACTAGTGTATGCTCTGTACCAAGTCTCAAGTTATGGACGTGGAAAGGGCCGCTGAGAAGGTCAACAACCTCGAGAAAAAATTAAGTGACTTCAACGTGTTTATTAACACCGAACTCCCATAAATAATGGAATCTCTAAATATGTCTCAGGAATCTTTGAGGGAAGAAAATAGTGTTGATGAACACATAAAAGGAGAATCCAATCATCAAATTCATTTCCATGGAGATCACCAATCTTCGAGCCACCAGACCCCCAAGCTGGACATGTACAAATTTGATGGATCTAACCCTGCATTATGGGTGGCACAAATGGAACAATATTTCCTCCTTAATAATATCTAGGTGTATGGAACTAAACTACATGTCAGAGCCCTTTACTTGGACCAAGAGAGATGCAATTAGTAGTAGTGGAATTAGAAATGTTATCTAGGGAGTCTATCTTGGAACATGTTCTCAAAAGGAATTTGTGACTGCTTTGATAGGGAATCTCACTTTTTGGCTCATCTCACTAAGATCAGACAAACAAGTATAATAAGGGACTGCATTGCATCTTTTGAACAATTGGCCATCAAAACGGAAGGACTAGGATATGCCTTTTACATGGAATGTTTCATTAATGGCCTAAAGGAAGCCATCCAAGCTAATCTTTGAATGCATCACCCAGATACTTGGTTGGACGTGTTCTGTAAGGCCTTAGATGTAGAAGTCACCTTAAATGCTCAATCTAATCGTCCAAATTTTTTCGTAATGGCACATCCCACCTAGGCTATGGGCCCCACACAAATACTTAAGGTTCAAAAGGTGTCACCGTCAGAAATGGCTAAAAGAAGGAAACAAGGAATCTTCTACTACTGTGATGACAAGTACTCCTGAAGACATACATGAAAGGAAACAAAATTATTTCAAATTGATGCTACTGAAAGCAACTTAGTCGATTAATATCGATCCACTAAAGTGCCTAAGGAAGAAGTGGGTGAACCCCAAACTGACCTAGACAATGATATCACAACTAGTTATATCACTACATGCCTTGGTTGGAATTTCTTCACCCCAGACTCTCAAAGTCCAAGGTTTTATTAAACATCAACGAGTAGTGGTGTTGATTAATAGTGGAATCATGCATAACTTTGTCCATAAGAGAGTAGCATAAGTTTTTCATTATTTTGTATTGGCAATATCTAATTTTCAAGTCCTTATCATTGATGCAGGGACCATGAAATGAAGGACACTATGAAAAACTTAAGCTTCAGATGGGGGATTATCACCTCAAAACCCACATGTTTTCCAATGAAATGGGTGGTTGTGACATTGTACTTGGTGATGAATGGATCCACAAACTAGGCCCTATCACAATGGATTTCTAGGGGTTATATATGAGATTTATACACAACAACCACACTCAAACATTGAGGGGAATCTAGGTAGGTGCTCCTACTATCATCAACTCACATAGAATGGATGAGCTTTCAAAAAAGGGCCATCATGGGATAGTAGCCTAATTTAATGCCATCTAGGTCATTGAATCCACTCCTCCTCATATTCATCCTGATATGCAACAGGTATTAGATTGCGACTAGTTGATATCTAACAAACCTAAGGAGATCCCACACTCTAGGGGTGAACATGATCATAGAATCCCTTTGCTCCCAGGTGCCCAGCTACCAAATTTATTCCCATATCAATATCCTTTTACACAAAAGAATGAAATTGAAAAAATCATCGAGGAAATCCTTGAAGTTGGTGTTATTCATCCCAACACAAACTCTTATTTAGCTCTAGTGGTCATGGTTCTAAAGAAATAAGGATAATGGCGCATATGTCCCAACTTTAGGGCCCTTGAAAATCTTACTATCAAGGAAAAATTTACTATTACAGTAGTAGATGATCTTCTTGATGAACTACATGGTGCTAAATGTTTTACCAAGCTAGACCTTCGCTCAAGTTATCACCAAATATGCATGAATGAATTTGACATTCAAAAGACATCATTCCCAACTCTTGAAGGCCATTATGAATTCTTGGTCATGTCGTTTAATCTGTGTAATGGCCCATCCACTTTTCAGAGCCTCATGAACCACCTTCTGAAATCATATCTTAGAAAATTCATCTTGGTATATTTCAATGACATTCTTATCTACATTATAACATGGGACAAAAAACTTCAACATGTTGATGAGATATTGCAAATTTTTCCAGGTTCACGAATTATTTGTCAAATTATCCAAGTTCTCCTTTGGCAGGGAAGAAGTAGAGTATTTGGGACACATTTTGGGCCATGAAGGAGTGAGGGTTTATCCAAAATCGGTTCAGACAATGCAAGATTAGCCCCAACCAAAAACCTTGAAGAGTTTGTGGGGATTCTTGGGTCTCATGGGTTACGATCGCAAGTTTGTCAACAATTATGGACGCATTTCTCAACCCCTCACTAATATTCTCAAGAGAAAAATAATTTCTCTAGACTAACACAACTCAGTAGGCCTTCCCGACTCTCAAATAGGCCATGTGCTCCACTCCAGTATTGGCCTTACCAGGCTTCACCAAATATTTTTTGATTGAATGTGATGCTTCATGTATGACATTGGAACAATATTAATGCAAGAAAGTAGACCAATGCCTTTCACCAATCAACAACTCAATGACAAACATATGGGTCAATATACATATGATAAAGAAATAATGGCCATATGACATGCCATAGAAACTTTGTGACCATACTTATTGGGGCATCGTTTCCAAATCCGCACTAACCATCATATCCTAAAACATTTTATAGAGCAATGACTATCATTGACACAACAAAATAAATAGCTTACAAAAATGCTACAATATGATTATGAGATAATTTACAGGAAGGGGCATGACAATGTAGTAGTTGGTGCCTTATCGTGCCAGTTTGAGGATGAGGGCACCCTGTTATCCCTCTGTCTACCCATCCCCTATTGGATTGTAGAAACTCATCACAAATGACTCTCCTAACCTTATCTTTCCCAACTCATTAACAAATTATGAACAAATCCTAAGTCCTCAAAGGATTACTCTTAGATGGATGAGGTTCTGCACTATAAGGATAGGGTGTTCACCTTGACCTTGACCCTAAAACCACGCATCTTGGAAGAGCTTCACTCCTCTCCCATTATTGTACATTCAAGATTTCAAAAGACTTATATGCTTTTTTTTTTGGATCAACATGAAGCATGGCATTCTTACTTTTGTAGCTAAATGTGAAGTATGCCAACATGTTAGGCCCCTATACTACTAGTGTAACCCCTTATTGTTATTAGTACAACACCCTTATTATATTGATGTACCCATGTAGTGCCCATATTGTTACTATTGTGCCCTTACATTATCATTGTTATGTCAACTCTGATTATATTATGACCCCTTAGACTCCTATATATAGAAAGGAGGTCGTTTCATTTGTATAATCCATGAATAGTTCATTTATGTAATGTAAAGGAGGTTGCCCCCTTGAAGAGGCTGAATTCTAAGGCATTGATCTAACTTTTCTATCTTTTTGTGAGCTGGTTTCATAACATTTGGTATCATAGCTTTGGATTCTAGGGTTTCGCTGCTCCAAATAGGTCATCGTGGCATTTTCACCATAACTTTTTTTCTGCAACGTTTCAGAGGTGAAAAAAAGACCCATTTGAGACAAAACTGCGTTGAACCTCGAGTCTGAATTTCAGATCTTTTTGCACTATATTTGTGGAGATAGGATCTGAGGAAGTTTGTCTTTTTGCAAACTCCTGAATTACATTCCAAACAGGTGACCTAGCGAAAATCATCATAACTTTTGTTTTGAGTATCAGATTGAAATTTCATAAGAAGTTACAGAAAGAGAACAGACTGTAGTTTCCTGCATATAATTTTCAGATCCTAAGGTTAACACAGTGACACGTGGAGCTTCATACAAGTTCAATCTTCTGAGAAGGTATATAATCAAGTCATCCTAGGAGATTGTTCATAACCCTTTCTTGGAGAATCTAAATTTGATAAGACTAGTGGCATTGGAAAGAGGTCGCAGAGGGCTACTGTAGGTCACAATTTTAGAACTATAAGAACCGAAATTACAGAGTTGGATTTATTTCAAGATCGAGCTCATAAAATCAAGAAAAGGTGATATGAGGAAGTTTGACGCAAGGATCCGATAAATTGGATACTTCAGATGGAGCAATATTTTGATCTACATGGTGTACCACTGTTACAAACAGTATGTATTGCATCTTCATATTTAGAACCGGATCATTTTTATGGTATAAAGGGCTTTGTTCTCTTAAACAACTTGTTAAGTGGTCAATTTTCACGGAGGAAATGATAGCACATTATGAGGATACAAAGAGAAACACCTTCTTTAGAGCAACACCACAACAATTGGAAAGAGTAAAAGGGCTTTTTTACATAGTGGAAAATAAAATTATGGCAACAAGGAAGTCTACCCCTCATAACTATAAAGATGGAAGTGTTGTTTCTCCTAGCCTTCCACAACTTACAAGGGTTACACCACAACAATTGGAAGAAAAAAGAGAAAAAAGGCTTTGTTACAATTGTGATAGCAAATGCACTAAAGGTCATTAGTGTGCTGAGAAGAAATTATTTTACATAGAGTATGAAGAGGAAGAAGAAAAGGATCAAGAAACATCAAAAGAAGAGGATATACGCCAGGACCCAACCCCATAGAAACAAGAAATGAATTAGACTATATCTTGTAAAGCATTGGCAAGAGTTACCACTCCTCAAACTCTCAAGATAGAAGGACATATCAAGAAGAAAAAGGTGCAAGAAATGAAAGATCACATCGATAAAGAAGAAATGAATCCAACCATATCATGTAATTCATTGGTTGAAATTACCACTCCTCAAACTATCAAGATAGAAGGACATATCGAGAAGAAAAATGTTCAAGAAGTGAAAGATCACATTGAGCATCAAGAAATGGATCTGACCATATCTTTTAAAGGATTGGAAGAAATTACCACTCCTCAAATTCTAAAGGTAGAAGGACATAGTAAGAAGAAAAAGGTTCAAGCAATGAAAGATCACATCGAGCATCAACATCAAGTTCTCCATCTTTTAAAGGATAACACCACTTTGGTGCAAAATTGAATGAAACAATTGGTAGATCAAAATCGTAGTGAAAAATGTTTTTATGTAGGTGATTGGGTATTTTTACTGCTACATCTCAAGCAAGATATTTATGAGAAGGAAATGTTGGCAATACTACATGCACTTAAGAAATGGCGACCTTACCGAATGGTAAGTCACTTCAAGGTAAAAATGGATCATGATAGTCTTAAATACTTTTTAGAACAACTATTATCTTTAGAAGAATAGAAAAAATGTGTCACAAATATGTTGGGTTATGAATTTGACATCATCTATAGAAAATGTAAGAAAAATTTTGTTGCAGATGCAATCTCAAGAAAGGATGAGGATGTGGAAGCATTGTTTTGTGTTATTTCTATTATCCAGCCAGATTGGATAAACGAAGCAAGGGATGAATGGAAGAAGGACAAAGAAGTATGGCCACTTATTCAAAAGTTTCGAAAGATCCCAATTCAAACAATATTGCCAGAAATTGAAGAGGAAGGAAAAGTCATATTGGAACCTGGAGCAGTCACAGAAACAAGAACCCGATAGCTACAAAATCGATCAATTTCAGAGTATCTCATCAACTGGAAGAACTTACCCGCTGAACGTTCCACATGGGAGGACAAGAATTTTATACTGAAGCATAAAGAACTACTCAAGCGTTGAGGACAACACTTTTTGATGGAGAGGGGCATGTTAGGCCCCTATACTACTAGTGTAACCCCTTATTGTTATTAGTAAAACCCCTTTATTATATTGATGTACTCATGTAGTGCCCATATTGTTACTATTGTGCCCCATACAAGCCCACTATTGTTATTATTGTGCCCTTACATTATTATTGTTATGTCGGCTCTGATTATATTATGACCCCTTAGACTCCTATATATAGAAAGGAGGTCTTTTCATTTGTATCATCCAAGAATAGTTCATTTATGTAATGTAAAGGAGGTTGTCCCCTCGAAGAGGCTGAATTCTAAGGCATTGATCTATCTTTTCTATCTTTTTTTGAAATGGTTTAATAACAAAACACAACAAAGGGGAAACAATCAAGCTATCAGGCACCTTGCAAATGTTTCCACTCCTTGCTTATGTTAGGATAGTTATTTCCATGGAATTCATTACAGGTATCCAAAAGTTAGGAAACAAATCTGTCATCATTTTGGTTGTTGACATACTTTCCAAATATGCTCATTTATGCGCTCTCCCGCACCCATGTACCCCAACATTGTTGGCTCGGGTTTTCATGGACCAAATATTCAAACTTGGCAATCGCACTTCCGTTGTATCTGATCAAGACCCCACTTTCACCAACAATTTTTGGCAGGAAATTTTCAAGCTACATGGCACACACCTCCAAATGGGTACAACCTGCCATCCCCAAACCGATGGTCAAACAAAAGTTATCGACAAAGTTTTGGATACCTATTTGCAGTGCTTCACCTCAACAAGTAGCATCAAATGGTACATTGGTTACCTATAGTAGAATGGTGATATAACACTAACTATCATGAAGCCACCAAGATGACACCCTATGTAGCAATGTATGGCCAAATATTTCCTTCACCAACTTCTTATATCCCTGGATCATCCAAAATACAATCACTTGATCAACTCCTGCAAAATCGTGCTACTATGATTGTTCCTCTCAAAGACAATTTACATCAATCTTAGAATCAAATGAATCAAAAGACTAAGAAACACCATTCCAAGAGGTCATTTCAAGTAGGCAACCAGGTGTTTCTATGACTCCAACCTTATAAGTAGACCTCTCTCAATGAAAAGGGTTTCCATTAACTAGCCCCAAAATTCCATGGGCCTTATTAGATACTTTAGCATATAGGACTAGTTGGTTACAAATTGTCCCTACTGACTACATAAAAATTCCACACAATCTTCATGTATCCTACCTCCAAAAATTCGTGGGGAACAATTGCAAGGTTCAAACCAATTTTCCAAAATTGGATGAGGATGGTTCACTATGGCTTTCACTTGAACAGGTCCTTGATACTTATGAAATGCGTCTTCATGGTTACATGATTAAGGAAGTTCTCATCAAGTGGAAATACACCTCTTTAGAAGATGTGACATGGGAATGAGATTATATTCTTTGGAAATTTCTACAACTTCAACCTTGAGGACAAGACTGTTTTTGATGGGGGAGAGATGTTAGGGTCCAATCCTAACTCCCTTATTCATGTAATAAGACTCCTCAAAGTCATAGTTCAATAGTTGAGTCAATAAAGCCTGTAAGTGGTTATCCACATTAATAATAGTTGTAAGCAGTTGAGTCACATTATAGAAAGGGATCACAATTAGTTATAGAAGGACCATAGTTAATAAATAAATGGTTAACCTGTGTTACGCAATGGACCACTAGTAGTTAGGGTTTTGGATATCATAAAGCTATAAATAGACTTAGATAACAAGGGAAGAAGTATCGAGTCTTATTGTAATTGAGATCTGTTGTATTGGAGGTTGCCCCCTCAAAGAGGCAAGTGATCATTCTATTATGCTTTTGAATAATAAAATATCTTTGTATCTTGTCTAGTTTCATGTGATATTTTTGTGTTTTAGGTCATATTTTTTCATATTAATGTTATTATGGTTTTCGCGCGGGTCAAGAACATAACAAACCTCGTCTTGCATATCATGCATCTGCTTTACAAAATATTTGAATTTTCGACAACTCTTTCTCCCTTCAGAACTTCAATCAGATCTATTATTCCCTTTGGGTTATCTCCATAAACAACTTGAAAAGGAGCCTTACCTCTAAACCTACTAATGTTTGAATTGAAATAAAATCCAGCTTGTATCAAAACTAAGTCCCATTGCCTTGTATTTTCTCCCACCAAACTCTAAAGAAGATTCCCCAAGCTTATGTTCACTACTTCCATTTGTCCATTAGTTTAAGGATGAAAGATTGAACTATATTGTAATTTGTTATCAATATTCAACCACAATTTCTTCTAAAAATGGCAAAAAAACATAGAATCTCAATTAGTAGGGATGGACTTGGGACATTCATGTAGGCACACTATCTCCTGAAAGAATAATTCAGCCACCTTGATTGCATCATTTTTTTCTTACATGGAAGGAAGTGGGCAATTTTGGAGAATATGTCAACCACCACAAAAACATAATTGTTTCATATTTTAGTGCAAAGCAACCCCCAAAAAAATTCCATGGAGATGTCTAATCATGGCCCTTCTGGTACTGAAAAGGGTTTATACAATCTTGTGTTTTTCTATCCACCCTTAGAAATTTGACAAATTTTAAATGAACAAACAAATATACTGAAATTCTTTGTTAGCTCAAGCCAAAATAAAATCTCACTTATTTGGATGTATATTTTTTCCCTACCAAAATGATAATTTAACCCACTTGATTCCATTCTCTAATCAGTTGTTTCCTTCGGGATCCTTGGGGAATGAAAATTTGGAATCCTCTAAACAAAAACTCATCAACTAAAAAATAATATCTAGAAGGAATTATGTCTGCATTTACTAGACTATTGAGAGCTTCAATTATTTGGCTAAAATAAAGGGTATAAAACATATTCTCTCTTCATTTCGTCAAACCCCACCACCTTGTTAGTCATAGTGACAAGAGGTCATGTATCCTACTTAAAACATTTGCTACAACATTACTTTTTCCCATTTATGTGATGCACTACAAATGCCTAAATTTGTAGAAACGAGACCCATTTAACATGCTTATGGGAAAATTTGGCTCGAGAATATATATATCTATATATATATATATAATATCCTATTTAAAAATTAATACTTATGGAAAATATCTGATATATATATATATATATATTATATAAATATATATATAATATATATTATACTATATATGATATATATATATTGTATGTATGTTATCGTACATTACATATATATATAATATAATATAATCTATATATATAATTATAATATTATTATATATGTATATATTATATATATATATATATACATACATTCAATATAACATAATATATACATATATAATAGATATATATATATATATATATATACATATATACATATACACTATATATTATATTAAAAACATACATTATACATATATATATACAACATATATATAACACATATATAAATATACATATATATATATATATTATATAATATATATATATATATATATAACACTTGATTGTTAGTTAATAGGATAATTTCTTGACGTAAGAGGTAGTGTCTCCACTGTTTCAACATTTGAACAATTTCATATAGTTTTTTTTGTCAAAGGTTCCATACCTTCTTTTTGCATCATTTAATTTCTCACTAGAAAAGGAAACTAGATGACCTTATTGGCTAAGGACCCCTCCAATTACAATGACTAAAGCATTGCATTTAATGGTAAATACATTACCAAAATCTGGTAGTATTAGAATGGGGGCCTCAATCACTTTTATTTGATATGTTCAAAACTCCTCTTATCTACGTTAATAAATAAAAATGGCTTTCCCCTTGTACAAACGGTTAAGGAAACACTTATCCCACTAAATTTTTTGATAGATTTCTTGTAAAATTTTACCAACCCATGAATACTCCTCGCATCTGTAATTATTTGAGGGGCAGGTCATTCTAATATGGATCTAACCATTTTTGGGTCCATACTCACTCGAAAAATTACATTCCCAAGGAAAACTAGTTTTTTCATAAAAAATTCACTGCTCTCAAGATTTGCAAACAATATTTTTTCTCTAAGTGTATCAAGTACTATGTTTAAATCATTCAAATATTCTTCCACTTTTTTTCTAAAAACCAAAATGTTATCAAAACAAATAATGACAAATTTCCCGATGTAGGGTATAAATACTTTGTCCATAGTTCACATAAAAGTGGCAGGAGCATTAGATAATCTGAACAACATAACTAGTCATTCATATAGCCCATCCTGGGTTTTGAACATTGTCTTTCATTCATCACCTTCTTGGATTCGGATCTAGTGGTAACCGCTCCTTAATTCCACCTGAGAGAATATTTTTGCACCAACTATGCAGTTTAATATGTCATCCATATGAGGTAGTGGATATCTATACTTTACTATGACTTTGTTGATAGCTCTAGAGTTAGTCCACAACCTTCATTTGTTCCCTTTATTTGGTGATAATAAGTGGCGCAGGGAATCATGCTTTCTCTAATGAATCATTTTGCTAAAAAAATTGAAATTTGATTTCTCATTTTATTATTCTCTTATGGAAATAACACGTAGATATCTTAATGAGGGAGTCTTCATCCAGGTACCAACTCAATATGGTGTGTGATTCCTCTTGAAGGTGGTAACCCTACAAGAAATTTTGCTAGAGTTATGTCTGAATATTCAGTCAAGAGTTCTTGAAGCACTCATGGGAGTGCTTGCCGTTTAGGCATCCTTTCCTCTTCTAGACACAGTAAGTAATAGATTCCCCCCTTAGTTTGCTTACAAAACTTCTTATAACCCATTGTTGTAAGTGATAATGCTATCATTTTTGACACATCTTCTCCTTTTCATGGCTTTGAAAGATGTTTTTACCCATCATGTTGAACTTCATAGGTGATTTCTAGGGATTTTATTTTATAAATTTGGATTGATAACCTTTTGATAATATTTAAGTTTTCTTTTTTACTCTAACTCTTTATAACCCCATAATTTCTCCTTAAATTTCTAGGTATTAATAATGCGAATGCTATCCTTATTCTGTAGAATGATCTCATCCTTTATCTTCTAGTGTTCTTGCCAAAAATAGGCATCCTTGATCCATATTTCCTTTAGCCAAAGATGATTTTGATATATATGTCATAATTCAATGAAAAACTTTATTGATTTAATTAAATTCAACTTAAAATCCCTCGATGGGCTGACTAGTGGAGAGAGGGGTGGGGGGAGGCACTGCCCCACCTGACGAATAAGAAATGGGATGTGCCAACACATCCCCTACAAATGTCATAACAAGTATTTGGTATTCAAATTCACCATCCCTATGATTGATGAAGGGGCATCGAATGGTCGTGGAGTGTGGGTTCGAGTGTGTGAGGAGATGATTTTGAATTCGAGTAGGGTTGAGCTATTGCAAGAGGTGGAATTTGTATCTCACTACACATTGGAATTGATATTTAATGAAGATATGACAGAGGATGGGACAATAAAATTACGGGGAATATAGACAAAGAGATTTTTGGATTTCGATAAAGAGTAGGGGCACTCTTTTTCTATGACTCCTATGTGAAGAAGGAAGGGATTTTGATGTTGGTGGGAGGACCGCAATCTGAAAATTAAATCTCACAATGAATGTGAAAATGAGGGAGGACAACTTAGGATTTAGTTTAAATGTGAAATACATGATAATTATGAGCAAAGTGACAGGCATCATATAAAATTGAGGAAACACTCCCTCTCTCCAGGTAAATTCCATTTAGATGTTTGGAACCTTCCTGCTCTATTGTTATAGACATTTTTGGGCATTGCACCCCAATGATAAATGTCCATAAACTAAGGGCTCCTAAGTCCCTAAAAGTGTTGCTTCACTGCCTAAAGGAACAAGGTCAGTTGATTACATCATCTCCCATAAGTTCTCCACTAAAAACTGCTCAGAAATGGTCAAAACTGGACCATACTGAATACCCAGTGCAGAGGGTGCGATGTATATCACCTTCCCAGTGTAAAGGATGCAATGCATACTGAATGGCCCCTATGTAGGGTGTGATGGGGGAGAATTGACAAATGGTAGAGACAGTTTGCAAGGTGGAAGATCATGGAATCTTCCAGAAGCTTCCCCTTTGACACTTGCCTCTCTATTTTCGACCAGGGATGAGTAAGAGATCATCAGTCTCCAAGTGGAATCGAGAATTATCAGAGAGAAGACACTAAGCAAAACCCTAGAAGTTGACTCACCCCCCTACAATCATCTATATATGGATCCCTCATCACAGAGATCCAGAGGCTGGAATCTTGTATCTTGTAGAGAAGTGTTGTTGGTTTTCTGGTGAAACTTCATAGTGTTGGGTGATCTAAGCTTTACTTGAGGTGAAGAAGGGCTTTCTTGCTGGAGGATGACGTTGGGTTAGGACAATTAGTTGTAATCCTCTTTCTTTTCTTGATATTAATAAAGCTATTCAAGTTTTCCTCCATATTCTTGTATGTTTGATTGTATATGCATTTGGATGGTTAATACATATCTGGTCCTGTGTTATTTATGAATATAGATCTCTGTTCTTTGATATTAGTATGTTGCTTTGATTCCACAGGTGCTCTTTGAAGCTGGGCAGACGAAGAAGAAGCGGCAAAGATCTATCAAGAAGGAGAGGAATCAAGTAAGGAACCAAGCGCAAGACTAAGGTTGGTGTCCTTTGTTCCACTCTTATCTATTTTCATAAGGAAAATGAAAGTAGTCTTTACTTGTTTGTTTCTAAGATAGCTACCAGTCTTAGTGGGAATAGCAGCTCTGAGTCGACACTATTCCCGGTAACAAAATGGTGACTCCACTAGGGAGCGAATAGATTATTTGTTAGTCTATCTTTGTTTTTTTTATAAACTTACAGACGGAGCCTGAAGTTAAGCCAGCTAGCCTTTGAACTGCATTTGTTATACAAATGCAAAGTAGATCAATGCTGCTTTAGTCTATCTCTGGGTTTTTTTTATAAATTGAACAATCGATCTACAAATGTTCTAATTGCCCTAAGTGGTGGCTCTAGTAACCTCCTTAGATAAACCCCCGTGATTTACATTTACTGAACATCACTTACTCGGCCTAAAATCCCTGAACTGAATTACAAATTGTGAGAAAAAACTAGTTAAAAGTCTCGCACTGGTACCATCACACCCTCCCTTCAAGGCAGTCTATATGCATCACACTTCCCATGTGCAGTAGGTGCACTGCATACTGCATTCCCTGTGTGGCAGGTGGGAGGGTTAGGGAAGGTTAGCTTTACCTTCAGACTTTGGTTTTTCTTCACTCTTTTCAGTTCTATTCAGGAGTTTTGCTTTCTGTGGTCAGTATATCTCTGTGAAAACCCCCTTCTCTTCCATAATTCCACCTCCATTGTGCAAAGAACTGTAAGTGTTTTTATGTATTGTGCGCCATTTTCAGTTCTCTTTTGCAAACAAGTAGCGTAGTCGAACTATCATTTCTTAATTTGAAAGTGTCATAAGTGTCGTTTTCAGTCTTAGAAGAGAATCCCATTGTTCTTGATAGTCAATTGCATTGTTACTCTTGTATATGATTTGAATTAGCAGTTTTAAAGTGTCAAAAAATAGTTTTCATTTCGAAATCGCAAAGTGTCGCCCTTATCTTCACTTCATTTTGAAAAGAAATTTGTTAAGTATTGTCGCTTTGAAAATAATTCAGATTTGCACTTAGCTTTCTTATAGTCATTTATACATTAAGAAGGTTGAAAACAAATACATGCATGTGTATTTGCATTTAGACTGCTTGGTTTGATTTAGGACAGTGCATTTAGTGTGTGCTCTGTGCTCTTTGTTGAAAGACTCTC
>APFE031100659.1:291199-320890 GCA_000404065.3 Pinus taeda
GATCATCAGTCTCCAAGTGGAATCAAGAACTATCAGAGAGAGGACACTAATCAAAACCCCAGAAGATGACTCACCCCCCTACAATCATCTATATATGGATCCCTAATCACAGAGATCCAGAGGCTGGAATATTGTAACTTGTAGAGAAGTGTTGTTGGTTTTCTGGTGAAACTTCATAGTGTTGGGTGATCTAAGCTTTGCTTGAGGTGAAGAAGGGATTTCTTGCTGGAGGATGATGCTGGGTCAGAATAATTGGTTGTAATCCTCTTGCTTTTCTTGATATTGATAAAGCTATTCAATTTTTCCTCCATATTCTTGTATGTTTGATTGTATATGCATTTGTATGGTTAATACGTATCTGGCCCTATGTTATTTATGAATATAGATATTTGTTCTTTGATAGTAGTATGCTGATTTGATTCCACAGGTGCTCTTTGAAGCTGGGAAGACGAAGAATAAGTGGCAAAGATCTATCAGGAAGGAGAGGAATCAAGTAAGGAACCAAGCGCAAGACTAAGGTTGGTGTCCTTTGTTCCACTCTTATCTATTTTCATAAAGCAAAACGAAAGTAGTCTTTACTTGTTTGTTTCTAAGATAGCTACCAGTCTTAGTGGGAATAGCAGCTCCGAGTGGACACTATTCCTGGTAACATATATCAACTTGATGTTCTCTCATTATCTTGTTCTCTAGGGGAATACCCTCCATATTTATAGTTATTTGGGGAGAGCTAGTTATTATATTTTTATATTTATTTGTTGTTTAGTTAGAAGGGTATTAGAGTGAGTTGTCTAGAAGTATTTTGGATTGTAATTGATGTCGTGGAACGTATATGGTATTAAAATACGTTCTAATCATACTTTTTGGTTTATAGGTTGTCTATTATTGTTGGATACTAGTGTAACCCTCTTGGTGTGTGTGCACCTTTTAACTGTTGGAGAATTTGTGACTAGTTTGTAAATGTGTTAAGAGAAAGGGGAAATCTTATGGTGGATGACCCTTGATATTAATGAAGAAATGGTCTTCACTTACTGGCATGGATTCTATGTATTTTTAGGTCTTTTTCATTTGTAGTTGTAGGGGGAAACCGATGTTCCTATTACAGTGCTCTAGGTCGGGATTTGATAGTAGGTTGGTGTAGTAGGTGGTTGAATCACTATAAGAAAAAAAGGTCATTGGTGAGGGTCATGCTTGTGAATGACCTTTAAGGTCTGTCACCAATGTCGCATATGGTGTTGGTCCTTTAAAAAGAGTTGTTGTAAGTGTATATAGTGATGGTCCTTTAAGGTTTGTCACCAAATCCATTTTCAATGACACTTTTGGTGAGGGTCATTAAAGGCCCGTCACTAATTCTCTCTTTGGTGACACTTTTGGTGAGGGTCATTAAAGGCCCATCACTAATTCTCTCTTTAGTGACACTTCTAGTGACGATAATTTATTGACCTTCACCAATGCTCTTTTTGGTTACTTTTGGTGATGGTAAAAAAATTGTTTGTCATCATTGATCATTCCAATGAGTTTTTGATGACTCTATGTACCTGTTACTATATTTTTGGTCAAGAGATAATGATTTAAGACCATTTTTGTGGAGTCCTTTTTATTATGTGTCCAAGGCCATAGTGGTTAGATTTAGTCAATTTGTTAAGAAGTAATTAGTGCGTATCATTTCCCTCAGGTAATAATAATTTAGTTTTAATATGATTCAACACATGATTGGTCTCTCTTAGGTTTATTATCTAGAAATTTCCCTTTAGATAAAATTCCACTAGTGTGTGTAGGAACTATATGATTTAATACATAATCAAGATCTGTCAATTCTATTAATGAGAGAGACCTAGCACTCCTCAACACTCATGGCACACCTTAACATGTTTTGGCACACACTGACAATCCTTGGCACCTCACATGTCTTGGAACATATTTGTACCTGGAACATATTTGTACCTAGAACATCTTTCCATGAGTTGGACACCCAAGCACATGTTGGCATGCCCATCTAGCAGAGCATAGCACTTCCCTATCATGTGTTGGCATGCCCTATAGTCCCTAACATGTTCTAGAACACCTTGACATAATATTGGATTGACATACATTAACACTTGGCACACATTGGCACTTGGCATGTATTGGAACCTTTTATTAGTGTGCATAGCATGCCCCTTTTGAAAAATATAAAGCGCTGATTTATTAACCCTCTTATGTGTTCATTTCCTTTCATTTTATCTTGGTTATTCCTTTTGTTTCCTTGAAACTCCTTGACGCATATTGGCATGCTCTGACACCCTGCACATCCTAACATGTCTTAGCACCTGACATGTCTTGGCATGTCTTGGCACTTTTTGGCACATGTTAGCACACCCCGAAACTACCTAGCACACTCTAGCACTTCTTGACATGTCCTAATATTTCTTGGCATGCCTTACCAATGCTTAGCATACCTTATCACTCCCTCCTTGGCATGACAACTATCACTCATTGACACTCCCTGACACACCCTCATATTCATTCACTTCCATGCATTTTGACCTAGTGCTCCCTTGTGTTGTTCTAGTACTCCCCAAAAATCCTTAGCATGCATTGGCACTCTCTAGCACACCTTAGCACTCTTCGACATGCTTTGCCACTTCATAGCATGCATCACAATCTCTGACACACATTGGCACTTATAACATATTGGCATGTTTGGCATGCATTGAGATGACTTGGTATGTTTTGGCATGGTTTAAAATTAAAGTTATTTGAGATCAATTATTGCAAAATACATGAGCAGCAAAGAGGAAGATTTGACACTTAGAGTGTGTTGAGACTTGGCACTTGGTACCTAATGTTGGTGTGCCTAGCATGAACCTCATAGAAAAAGTAAATTGATGACTTATTAACCCTATTATGTGTTCATTTCCTAGTAGTTTAACTTGTTTCTCCCTTTTGTCACCTTAACAGTCCCTAGCATGAATTTTCACACCCTTGCACATCTTGGCATGCCTTAGCACTTGGTACATAGTAGCTTGTTTGACATGCCTTCACACAATTTGGCACATGTTAGCACGCCCTAGCATTCCCTAACACACCTTGGAAATCATAACCTCACAACTAGCATTACATTTTTCCACGACTTGGGAACCTTACATTTCGTAGAACACCTTGGCACTCCCTAGTTGTCATACCCTCATAGATATCCTTATTATTTTTACGACTTGGGAACCTAACGAATTCATTAGCAAAACAATATTGTACCCAACTGTTCATGGTGTTGGACCCACCAATATGTCAAAAGGGATCTCCCCGGTAAGAAGTCCCAATTAGACCTCAGATCGTTTGGTGTAGGAGTCCCAACAATGGGTCATAAGGTAATGCCTTGACCGCGGTGTTGCATAGAGGAAAGTAAGATAACTCTGTCAGTAGCAAGGGTGTGACTAATGTAGAGAGTCAAGGAATGTGTACGAGAGGTTCCAACACTTTGAAGGGAGAGGAAGGTGAAGATGAGTTCCAGGTTGAAAGGAATTAGTCCCAACTCGGCTAGGAACACACCACATAAAGGACATGCACAACTTTCGATGGAGCAGTCCACTCAAATGCATAGTCACAACAACAAGGTAAGACAACACACACTGCACTTATGGACCAGTCTAAGATGAGTGTGATGATTGATGTAACAAGGTTCATGAGAAAGGTATGTCTGTTGTCCGGCAGAGCAGTCAAAATGGATGGTGACAACATTAAAAACATATGAAACACATTAACAAAAAGATTCATATAATTGCATAAAAATCAATTCATATACAAGTACCTAAGTTAAACAACATATATCATTAAGGCAACTGGAAGAGTCCAACTACAATAACAACATATGCATGAAAATGTGTTGGTCCTTATGATTAAAGAAGTGTAAGTCACGATCATACAATACACCATGTAAACTTGCTAGTCCCAACAATGGAACGTTACAACCACATACACCTGCTCCTCTAAAGAGATGTACTAGCTTCGTGCAGTGGAGAAGCCAAGGCACGTTACAATACTATCCAAGCCTTCTTCAAGATAGTCTTAGTAAAATCTTGGATGACCAAAAGCCTATACAATGAGTTATGAGGGACTATGTATAGCAAAGGGTGGCGTAACCCTTGACATTCCCCTTTGTGACAATTCAACTACCCTCATGACACTTCACCTACTCTATGACTATTACATCCAACTATTGACACCTAACTTACACTTGACATGACTCAACATTACAATGCACATGTACTCATGTGAGACAAAATGGCTTGAGCAAGCCTTGCAAGACATCACTAACACTCGGTCTGCTGTGATGAGACCAACTCTTTGACATGCTTGTGATGGTGAAGATGGTGAGCTAATGCCAATATTGGTCATCCACGATGGTGTGCATGTACCTAATGGTGACATCTTGTTGAAGTGAACTCTTGGCTCCATTGCAACCGGTGCATTGGTTCGGCCCCTTCATCCAACTTGTCTGCTAACATGCACATGGTCTTCTTGGGTACGGTTGAATCAGAAACACATTGACGCATATTATCTGTGTTGATCTTCAAGTGTGTACTAGTGGTCATGCGCATCAACTTGCTAAAGTGTATGTTCAGCCCTAGTTGGACTTGCTTCTTGTATTTGCCTTGGTGAGTCTATTGAATGAGTTGCATTGCATGCATGTGCTCAACGACATGCATGCTGCTAGATCCTTTGCATGTGATTAACAACACTTCTCACTATGTTTACTCTATGTCAGCTTCTGGGATGGATCTTAACTTGTATTGGTGCATGGTGCAGTTTAATCTGTTAGTGCATGTTGGACCCACAGATGTTCATGTTCCTGCTGCAACTCATTGGACTGTCTGTGCAGCTTCATGTTCTTCATGAGTTACTATTTCAGCACGTGCAAATCCATCTTTGTTCCATATTCTTCCTTCGCGTGATCTTCATGTCACGTCATCACTTCATAGCCTGAGTCTCCAAAGTTTTTTGAATTATCAGTGGATCTGCTTGATCTTGAAACTTTGCTCTGCCTTTATGTTGTCAACAACCTCCCTCTTGCATTTGCTGCATTCACTTCATTCGCTGCATTCGGAATGTTGTTTCTCATGATGATGCTCATTGTGATGCTACATCTTGACGTCCTTGTCCACAAACAACTTGATGTCTTCGTGATTAGGCAAGCTCATAGACACTCGACCGACAACATCCCCAAGCCTGCTCTGAATGATGTCTTTGTCCCTACTCTCCTACAAGCCATTGTACTTGTCTTGATGAGATAAATATCAACACCTGTGATACCTAGAGACATGGAAACACTCATAGCAAGCAATCTGTCAATCAAAAACCAGAATGAACATGAGAACTGACTTGCAACATACTTGGGTGAATGATCATGAAGGTTGCGCAATTTCAGTAGGAGATCGGGAGACCGACTGCCAAGACTACACAAGGCACAATTTGGGTTGCTAAGAGACTAAATAACTACTGGAACTATGCAATGCATAGTCCAGTCTAGCTACTGACTACTGGGATTGCACATTGTGCAATTCTAGCTAGGAAGGACTTCTGGCCTAGGGACAGATTTGTGTAATTTCTTGAGCCAAGCAATCACTGTCCTCCAAAAATGTGCAAAACAGTCTTGGAGGCTAGTGTTGGGAAGGAATGTACAAATCTAGAGAGGAAGGTGAGCCTTCCTTTCCTAGATTGCACAATGCAGCCTTGGTGAAAGCAGAGCCCAGGCCAAGGTTGGCCCGACTCGCCGATAGGAAACTAAAAGCAAGTAAGTCAGTGAATGCATGGCGACACTAAGTGATTGCAGAAGTGATATGCATTGCATGAAAAACATGAATGGAAGATTCAACAAATAGATCAACATGCATGTGGGTAAGGTTGTTTGCCAATTGGGTGAAAGTTTGCGCAAAAACGTTTCATGCATGCAAAATAGTGAGATAGCAATGAAAATTTAAACAGAGTTAGGACAAGCTAGAATACATGTAAACGACAATATCTACTCAAATGAATCAAGAAAATAGCACTCACATAGGCGAATACACAAAAAGAGACAAAAAGCATCACAAGGTATGGGAAGCGAGCTTACCCCAAAATAGCTTAACTGAATGCATCGACTGCTTCCTATATGTGATGTGGGATGTGAGAGCTACAAGGTTAATGTGAGGAATGAGCTATACAACTTCTTGTTGATGATTTTTGATAACATCAAGATTGTGATGAGTATGCCACAAATCTAGGGGAAGCGACATTTGGAGGGAGGCTTCTGAATTATTCCTTGCATGTAACCTCCAACTGCTAAACATAGATCCCTGAAATAAGCAATGCCTTTGCATGTTGCCTTGGGAGAAATTTCCCATGCATGCAACTCTATTTTGCTCAGTCCTGGAGGGAACCAGTTAACTTAGCTGCACATGAAAGATATTGCTTGACTGCTAGAGAAAAATGTACATTTATGGCTGGGAGTTGGGTTGGTTGCTCAGGAGATTTGCGCAATTTTTGGGCAAAGTAGCTAACTGCCACTTAGATTTGCAGAAATCATGGGCTTAATATCCTGCTGCTAGGAAAATTTTCTCAAATCTTTCTAGGAGGGTTGGCTGGCAGGATTGCGCAATCTTGGATCCCAATAGGCTGTCAGAGAGGATTGCACAATTTCTGGAGGGAAGGTTGGTTTTCCTCTAGGAATGTGCAATTTTCAAGTGGATGTTGCTCAGCCTACAGCTAGACCAAGTCCAAGTCAGTAGCCTATGAAGGGAAAAGATCAAACTCTAATCGATGGGTTGCCTTTGAGCAAGAAAGACACTGAAGTCTGAGGACTTGACGAAGCAAGGAAAGCTACTGTGAAGGTTGGTAGGGAGGCTCAAAAATAGGCTAAGGAAAATTTTGAAGGGTGGTTGTAGCCACTACAACACTTGGTGACACACTGGTAGAACTCCAGCGCTCTGAATGGACATTGTTCGTGAAAATTAAGTCTAACACCTCTGGAAGTATTGTTCAACTCTTAGCTTGTCTTGGCTTCACACTAGCTTGATTGTATGATGTAGCATTTGCCAGACTCTTGGTCGATTGAAACACATTCCAAGACAAGGAAAAACAGGTGTTTTGATTGGGGTTGAGGGGTATATAAGTGCACAAGCAGTATAGTCGTTAGAGTCTAAGTTTCATCTCTGGTGTTGCTCCACTGCTAGCAGGCCTGGATAGTACCCCGCTGGAGTGACATAGGAACACAAGCATGGATCCACTGCTAGCGAGCCTGGTCCATACCCCAGTAGAGTTACTTGCATCGCCTCCCTGTGCAATAAGCCTTTCTCTTCTTTTGCCTTATTCATTTTTCATTTGATTTTTTTTACTTTTCATTTTTTTCATTTTTCACTGTGCAAAAGAGGGATCCCAACTTATTGAGAGTCCAAGAAGTCATTCTAGTAGAGAAGTAGTTTATTGTATCTCTGACCTACCTACTAATGTTTTCCCCCCTCACCTTACTCTACTTGAATCTGCTGACAAGGGTTAAGCAAAAAACAACCCACTAGAGAAGGTGACACTAGTTAGCACATAAGCATGTTGTTTTCACCAAGGTTCGCTTCGAACAATACATATTTTCCTTCAATGTATCATGGACTAAAAGTAACAAGCTCATCATACAGATGACAGATAGCTAATTAGTGGTAGTTGTACAAGCCCTCTTGTACTTCAGCTAGCTCATTTCAAGAGTCATACATGGTTTCATGCCAACTAACCTATGAATGAAACAAGTGAATGAACTAAGTAATAAGATGACAGATAGCTAAGTAGTGGTAGTTGTACAAGCCCTCTTGTACATCACCCAGCTCGTTTCAAGAGTCATACATGGTTTCATGCCAACTAACCTACACATGAAACAAGTGAATGAACTAATCAATCAACAAAGCAAAAAAAAAGTAGAAGAAAAAACAAAAGCGAAGCAAGTAAATAAACAAGCAAACAAAGCATGTAAGAAAACAAGCACGCAAGCAAACGAATGAAAGAAAACACTACTCCTACTCCTACACTAATGGTGCATGGGCGTGAATATGTGAAGTGATATTTCCAATGCAGCCACTGATGCATTGGTAGACCCATGTTGGTGAAGGATTGATCCGCGAGTAACCCAGTTTTGCGGACCAGCAAACAAGAAAGATATAACAGTGAAGATAGCCACACTTCATGTTTCAAAGTGCCCATGGGACATAAGTGAGTGCATCTGCATGAAATATAGTCCATGGAATTATCATGGTGTTGTGTGACACTACCTTCAACTTTGAATAAAAAGCACATTCTTGACTGAGACATGCAAGAAAACGACGAAAACAAAGATAACTTGCGTAACGCACAAGTGCTTGCAATGTAAGACTGCTCCAATGCATGAGAAATGGGATCATCCAGTTCAAGTGAAGGAATTGTGATCTGTGTGTGAGATGGATCTTCAATACATATAGATGAGTGATGAGGAGCCTTGGGTGATTGAACATTTTCATGATCGGAAGTGAAACTAACCCCAAGAGAATGAGAACCTGACATAACCATCTACTCGGGCTGAAGTGCCTCGACAGTCTTGGGTGTCTCAACTTCATCATTAGGTATATCATCACAAACTTGTGGCTTCAAAATATCTACTACAATAGATTCATGATCGTGATCAAAATTGGAAGAAAATGGATCACGACCGCCACAATCAGAAAAATCAATGAATTCTTCAGCATCCTCATGATTAGATGAATCAAAAAGAGGGGTAGATGAAAAGCGAATGAAATCATCTTCTTTGTTTCCAAAAACGACAGATGAAGGATCAAGTAGATCTTTAATGAATAACTTATCCTCCTTGTTATCGCATTATGGACTAGCATCCAGTTAGTCCTGCAAGTGATAGATAATGGGTGCATCTATGGATGAAGACACACATGCAAAATCATGGATGGTAGATTCACCATTGATGTTATGAAAGAATGGAGGGGGCTCGGATGGAAGGGAGTCATCCTTCACCGAGTGTTGATGCTCAAGCTCCCACTCATACTCTTCATGAATGATAGTGCATGTTGGTTGTGCAAGAACAACTCCATCAGTGGGTTGTTCCTTGTTCAAAACAAGTGAAGGGTTCGGAATGGATGAACACAAGACAACATCATCTGAAGGAACACCTGAGTGCGAAGATGGAGGTCGAAGAAAAAAAGCATATGGGAACTCGAAGGACTCACAACCAACTCTGCACGAATATTGAGTGGAGTGATGTTGGGAGGGTGTGAAGGATGAACAAATGCGTGAACATGATCCTCAACATCACTGGGAAATGGTGGAACTATTGAATGAGAGGGAGGCAGATAGTCTATTGAGATAGTGCCTACTTCCACATGGGATTATGCAGTTCCATCAATGGAGAAGGTTGAGCGAGGCTTGAAATAAAGCTTTGTCTTGGGATAGATAGATTTCTTAAGACAATACTCGAACCAATCCTAGAGATAAGCGAACTTCATCTCACTCCTCGGAGCCTGAAAATGCAAGTCATGAAAGCATTACTAAAAATCAATAAGAGATTCATGTGGAGTCCTCCATTGTTGTAACAGTTTCTGGTCAAGATGGTATGGATCAAAATGATAGAACCTGTCTTCAATAAGATCACATAATTTCTCACATGAGTGCATGGTGTCAACCGATAGGATAAGTACCCAACAAAATGGAGATTCACGGTGTGTATGTGAGAAAAAACCTATCCCATTTGTTAGTAAACTCATATTCCTCATAAATCATGGAAATAAAGTTATGTAAGTGATCAGGTCAGGCCACTTCGCCTTCACCATCATACATGTGAGTGGAAAAGAGATTGAAAAGCTTCCCCGAGATGGATACAACTTCATGATTTGAAAAGGACCTCGAGGGAAGAAGAATGCAAGACTCCATGAAATATATGCAAAGGTTCAAAGTTGGATGAGAGGACATTGCTTGTCATCAGGCCCTCCTTCTAGCGCTAGAAATTTTGATGGTGCTAGATCCACCAACATGTCAAGGGGATCTCCCTAATAAGAAGTCCCAATTAGACCTTAGACTATTTGGTTTAGGAGTCCTAGCAGTGGGTCGTAAGGTAATGCATTTACCGCGGTGTCACATAGAGGAAAGTAAGATAAACCTGTCAGTAGCAAGGGTGTGACTAATGCAGAGAGTCAAGGAATGTGTACGATAGGTTCCAACACTTCAAAGGGAGGAAGGTGAAGCTAAGTTCTAGTTTGAATGGGATCAATCCCAACTCGGCTAGGAACACACCACACAAAAGACATACACAGCTTCCAATGGAGCAGTCCACTCAGATGTGACAGTCACAACAACAAGGTAAGATAACACGAACAACACTCACGGATCAGTCCGAGATGAGTGTGACGGTTGATATAGAAAGGTTCATGAGAAAGGTTTGTCTATGTCCAATAGAGTAGTTGACACTGACGATGATAACATTAACAACATATGCAACACATTAAAAATAAGATTCATATAATTTCGTACAAATCAGTTCATATACAAGTACATAAGTTAAACAACGTATATCATTATGGCAACTGGAACAGTCCAACTAAAATAACACCATATGCACGAAAATGTGTTGGCTCTTATTATTAAATAGATTTAAGTCACAATCATATAATACACCATGTCAACTTGCCAGCCCCAATAGTGGAACATTATAGCCACATTGGTTTGCTCCTCCAAAGGGATGTACTAGCTCCATGCAGTGGAGAAGCCAAGGTGCATTACAATACCGTCCAAGCCTTCTTCAAGATAGTCTTAATAGAAGCTTGGCTAACCAAAACACTATGCAATGAGTTATGAGGGACTATTTATAGCAAAGGGTGGGGTGACCCTTTACATTCCCCTTTGTGACAGTTCAACTACCCTCATGACTCTTCACCTAATCTATGACTATTACATCCAACTATTGACACCTGACTTACACTTGACATGACTCAACATTGCAATGCACATGTACTCATGTGAGACAACATGGCTTCAGCAAGCCTTGCAAGACATCACTGACACTCGGTCTGTTGTGATGAAACCAACTCTTTGACATGCTTGTGATGGTGAAGCTGGTGAGATGATGCCAAGCTTGGTCGTCTATGATGGTGTGAATATATGTAATGGTGACATCTTGCTGAAGCAAACTCTTGCCTTCGTTGGAATTGGTGCATTGGTTCGGCCCCTTCATACAACTTGTTTGCTAACATGCGCATGGTATTCTTGGGTACGGTTGAACTAACAACTCTGACACATAGTGTTCAAGTTGATCTTCAAGTGTGTGTGGGTGGTCATGCACATCAACTTGCTAAAGTGCATGTTCAGCCCTAGTTCAACTTGCTTCTTGTCTTCACCTTGGTGAGTGTGTTGAATGGGTTGGATTGCATATGTGCAATCAATGACATGCATGATGTTGGATCCTTTGCATGTGATCAACAACAAAGCTCACCATGTTTTCTCTACATCAGCTGCTGGGATGGATCCTTAACTTGTACTGGCGCAATTTCATCCGTGAGTGCATGTTCTGCCCACTAATGTTCTTGTTCTTGCTAGAACTCATTGCATTGTTTGTTTAGCTTCATGTTCTTCCTAGCTTGTTGCTTCAGCACATGCAGCTCTATCTTTGTTCCATCTTCTACCTTCGCATGATATTCATGTCACGTTGTCACTTCATAGCCTAAGTCTCTAAAGTTTCTTTCATTATCAGTGGATCTGCTTGATCTTGCAACTTTGCTTCGCCTCTATGTTGTCAACAACCTTCCTCTTGCATTTGCTCCTTTGCTACATTTTGTATGATGCCTTCAACTAATGTTCATGATGTTGCTCACTGTGATGCTACTGCTTGATGTCCTTGTCCATGAACAACTTGATGTCTTCATGAGTAGGCAATCTCATAGACACTTGATCGACAGCATCCCCAAGCCTGCTTTGAACAGTGTCTTCGTCGTTCCTCTCTTGGAAGCCATTGCACCTATATTGTTGAGAATAAGATGAATGCCTGTGATACCTAGAGACATGGAAACACTCATAGCAAGAAATCTATTAGTCAAAAACTAGAATGAACATGAGAACTAACTTGCAACATACCTAGGTGAATAATCATCAAGGTTGCGCAATTTCGGCTGAGAGGTCGGGAGCCCGACTACCAAGACTGCAAAAGCACAATTTTGGGTTGTTGAGAGACTGACTGAATACTAGAACTATGCAATTCATAGTCCAATCTTGCCACTGACTACTGGGATTGTGCATTGCATAATTCCAGATGGGAAGGACTGCTGGCTCGGGGGAAAATTTGCGCAATTTCTTGAGCCTAGCAGGCACTGTCCTCCAGACATGTGAAAAATAGTCCTGGAGGCCAATGTTGGGCAGGAATGCACAAATCTAGAGAGGAAGGTGAGCCTTCCTTTCCCAAATTTCACAATGCAGCCTTGGTGAAAGCAGAGCCCAGGCCAAGGTTGGCCTGACTCGCCGGTGGGCAACTGAAAGTAGGTAAGTCAGTGAATGCATGTCGACACTAACTGATTGCATAAGTGATAAATAGTGCATACAAAAAGTGAATGGAAGATTCAACAAACAGATAAACATGCATGTGGTTGAGGTCATTCACTTGTTGGTCAAACGTCCATGCAAAGCAGTTTCATGCATGCGATATTAGTGAGATAGCAATGAAAATTGAAACAAAGCCAAGACAGGCTAGAATAAATGTAAACAACAACAAATGCTCAAAGAAATCAAGAAAACAACACTCACACAATCAAATACACAAAAACCAATAGAAATATAGCACAAGGCATGAGAACCGATCTTATCCCAAAACAGCTAAGCTGAATGTGTCGATTGTTTCCTATATGTGATGTGGGATGTGAGAGCTACAAGGTTGATGTGAGGAATGAGATCTCTAGCATCTGTTTCATGGGTTTTGATAACATTGAGGTTGAGACACGCATGCCACAAATCTAAGGGAAGCGACATTTGGAGGGAAGCTTCTGAATTATTCCTTTCATGTAACCTCCAACTGCTAAACATAGATCCTTGAAACAAGTGATGCCTTTGCATGTTGCCTTGGGAGAAACAACGCATGCATGCAACTCTATTTTGCTCAGTCCTGAAGGGAGATAGTCAACTTAGCTCCACATGCAAGAGATTGCTTGACTGCTGGAGGAAAATGTGCATTTCTGGCTCGGAGCTGGGCTGGTTGCTCAGAAGATTTGCACAATTTCTAGGTTGAGCAACTTACTGCTGCCCTGATTTGTACAAATCCTGAGCTGAACAACCTGCTGCTGGGAAAATTTGTGCAAATCCTATTGGGAGGGTTGGCTAGCAGGATTGCGCAATCATGGTTCCCAGTAGGATGTCAGAGAGGATTGCACAATTTCTGGATGGAAGGTTGGTTGCCCTCTGGAAATGCACAATTTTCAAGGGGAAGCTTCTCAGCTTGTAGCTGGACCAAGTCTGGGTGAGAAGCCTATGAAGGGAAAAGATCAAACTATGATCGACATGCTATCTTTGAGCAAGAAAGACACTGAAGCTTGCGAACTTGAAGAAGCAAGGCAAGCTGCTGTGAAGGTTGGTAGGCAGGCTCCAAAATAGGCTAAGGACAAATTTTGGAGGGTGGCTGTAGCTTCTACAACACCAACCCAAAGTAACCCTTTCTATGAAATTACTTTATCCACGCCTTATCACAACCATAGGCTTTCCTCTTGCAAGTCATATTATGAACTTCTCCTAAAACACTTCATCCTTAGGACACCTGGAATTCACTGACACTCCTTGGTGCACACTCTTATTCATTCATTTCAAAGCATTTTGATCTAGTCCTCTATTGTGTTCCCCTAACACTCCTCAACATCCATTGACACTATTTGCCATGTGTTAGCACACATTTTCATTCCTTGGCATGCCCTCACACTCCTTAGATAACATGCCCTCACAACCTTGCACATCGTGGCATGGCTTAACACTTGGCACATCTTAGAATTTTTGGCATGCCTTCACACTATCTGGCACATGTTAGCATTCCCAAGCATGCCTTGGAACTCAT
This sequence comes from Pinus taeda, assembly GCA_000404065.3. NCBI lineage: Eukaryota > Viridiplantae > Streptophyta > Pinopsida > Pinales > Pinaceae > Pinus > Pinus taeda. The sequence goes on from APFE031100659.1 coordinate 305,253, forward strand.
GCCGTCACATCTAGCCTTACATTTTTCCATGATTTGGGAATCTTACATTCCTTAGAACACCTTGGAACTCCCTAGTTGTCATTCCCTCATAGATAGCCTTACTTTTTATGCAACTTGGGAACCCAACCAAGTCATTAGGAAAACAATGTTGTGCCTAACCCAAAGTCTCCCTTTCTCTGAAATTGTTTTGTCCATTCATTATCACAACCATAGGCTTCCTTCTTGCAAGTCCTATTCTGAACTTCTCCTAAAACACTTCATCCTTGGGACACCTAGAATTCACTGGCACTCCTTGGCACACACTCTTATTCATTAATTTCCAAGCATTTTGACCTTGTTCTCCTGTGTGTTCCCATTGCAGTCCCTAACACTCCCCATCATGCATTGACATTATCTTCCATGTTTTGGCACACCTTTTCATTCCTTGTCATTCCCTGACACTCCTTAGCTATCATGCCCTCACAAATACCCTTACTTTTTTTTAGATTTGGGAACCAAGCCAAATCCTTCCTCTACTATAAGATTGACCAAGCTACAGTTACTACAATAATACTGTGCCTTCTCCACCTAAGAATTGCTTGTAACTCATCTTAGGCTACTCATGTCCAATCTCAACTCATCCCACTTCAAAAGTTACCAAGTCAAGGCTCACATCCAACCGTGGCCATAAAACAACTAAGCCAGATAGATTATATCTTGACATGTCATACCAACTGGCACATCTAACAATCTCTTACCACTATGTGGCATGTGTTAGCATCCCCTACATTCCTTGGCTTACTTTTGACTCCCCAACACACCGTACACTCCTTGACATACCCTGGCACTCTAGCCTATCTTGAAATTGCCTAGTACAAAACCTTTCCATGCCCTCCTTAGAGCACTTGGAACTTGTTGACACTCATTATCGCACACTCTTATCTGTTCATTTCCCTTAATTTTGAACTAGTTCTCCCTTGTGCTTCAGTGGCACTCCCTAACATGCATTGGCACACCTTGGCACCTAGCACATCTTGGCATGTCGCCATGGCACTCTAGCATTCCTTAGAACTACCTAGCATACCTTGTCACTCCCTCCTTAGCACACCTAGAACTCACTGACACTCCCTGTCACCCACTCTTATTCATTCATTGCCATGCATTTGAAACTAGTGCTCCCTTGAATTTCCTTGGCACTCCATAACACTCTTTGGCATGCATTGGCACACCCTAGCACTTCTTGACATGTTTCCGTGGCCTCTAGCATGCCTTAGAACTACCTAGAATACCTTGTCACTCCCTCCTTAGTACACTTGGAACTCACTGACACTTCGTATCAAAAACTCTTATTTGTTCACTTGCATGCATTAATTTTACCTAGTACTTCCTTGTGTTTCCCCGGCACTTCCTAGCACATGTTGGCACATCCTGGCACCTGGCACATCTTGGTTTCCTTACACCTTGACACCCTAGCATGACTTAGTGCTACCTAACACACCATGTCACTCTCTCCTTAGAAAAACCTGGAACTCGCTGAAAATCCCTGTCACACGCTCTTATTCATTAATTTCCATCCATTTTGACCAATTTCTCCCTTGTGTTTCCCTGTCACTCCCTGACACTACTTTTCACACATTGGCAAATCTCATTATGCTTCCTTGACACTCTAGCATGCCTTGGAATTGCATATCATACCTTGTCACTCCCTCCTTAGCACACTTGGAACTTTGTGACACTTCATTTCCTTGCATTTTAAGCTAGTGCTCCCTTGTGTTTCCCTAACACCTGGACCTAAGGCTCCCTAGCATGCGTTTGTGCCACACCTTCGCACATGGAACATCTTGGCATGACTTAATGGTTGGCTTGTCTTGGAATTCCTAACATGACTTGGAACTATATTGCATGTGTTAGTAATTCCTGACATTCCCTGGCACACCTTGGCACTCCCTAATTTTCATGCCCTGATAGATAGCCTTACTTTTTTTGCGACTTGGGAACCCAACCAAGTCATTGGAAAAACAATGTTGTGCCCAACCCAAAGTCTCCCTTTTTCTGAAACTTCTTTGACCAACACCTTATTATAACCATAGGCTTCCCTCCTACAAGTCCTATTCTAACCTTCTCCTGACACACTTTTTCCTTGAGACACTTGGAATTCGTTGACACTCCTTGTCACACACTCTTGTTTATTCATTTCCATGCAATTTTACCTAGCAGTCCCTTGTGATGCCCTGACACTCAGTAACACTCCTCAATATGCATTGAAAATGTATGACTTGTGTTAGCATGTCTTTTCATTCCTTGCCACGTCCTGACACTCCTTAGCTATCATGCCCTCACAACTACCCTTACTTATCATTTATTTGGATTCAACTGCATTAAGTAATCATTCACCTATGACGATTTCCATGAGAGGTAGTCGTAAATGACTAATTTTTCATGATTTTTGAATAGTCCACTTAGCACTCATTGCATCGGGTGATGCTCGCAGGGGTGAAGATGTGGGATTGAAACTAGTGAAATGGATCACATAGTGTCAATCATCACTTTTAGGGCTTGCACCCAATAAAGAGGACTTCCTGAGAGGTCACCTTACTTTTTTTGGGACTTAGGAACCCAACCAAGTCTTGTCTTGACTACAACAACTTAACCAATTTACCGTTACTACATAGACTATTCCTTATTCACCTAAGAATTGACTATAAATCATGTTAGGTTACTGACGTAAAATTTCAACTTATCCCACTTAATAAGTTACAAGTTACCAAGTCAAGGCTCATGTCCAATCATGGCCATAAAACAATTGAGCAACATAGTTTACATATTGACATGGCATAACACTTGACATGTCTAAAAATCCATTGGCACTATGTGGCATGTTTTAGCACCCCCCTACATTCCTTGGCATGTTTCGACACTCCCTAGCACGCCCTACCACTCCCTAAAATGCCTGGGCATTGCCTAACATATGACCTTGTCACTCCCTCCTTAACACACCTAAAACTCACTGACACTCCTTATCACACACTCTTATTCGACCTTCATTTCCATGCTTTTTGAACTAGTTCTCCCTTGTGTTTCCATGGAACACCCATAACACTCCTTGGCATGCAAGGACACACCCTGTTGGCACCTAGCACATATTGGCATGTCACCCTGACACTCTATCATTCTTTTGCACTACCTAACATACCTTGTCACTCCCTCCTTAACACACCTACAACTCACTAATACTCCCTATCACACACTCTTATTGATTCATTTCCATGCATTTGAAACTAGTGCTCCCTTGTGTTTCCATGGGACTCCCTAACACTCCCTAACATGCATTGACACACCCTAACACCTAACACACCTTGGCATGTTGCCTTGTCCTCTAGCATGCCTTATCATTACCTAGAATATCTTGTCACTCCCTCCTTAGTACACCTAGAACTCACTAACACTTCCCGTCACAAAATATTATTCATTCATTTCCATACATTATTTTGACCTAGTGATCCCTTGTGTTTCCTTGGCACTTTGTAACACTTCCTAACACGCATTGGCACCTGGCACATCTAATTTGCATGTTTCCTTGTCACTCTAGCATGCCTTAGCACTGTCTAGCATACCATGTCACTCCCTCCTTAACACACTTAGCACTCACTGAAACTCTCTCTCACACACTCTTATTCATTCATTTCTATGCATTTTGACCTAGTGCTCCTTTGTGTTTCCCTAGAACTCACTAACACTCCTTAGCACGTATTGGCACACATTGGCACACATTGGCACTTGGTACATCTTGGAATGCTTCCATAACACTCTAACATGCCTTGGCACTACCTAACATACCTTATCACGCCTTCCATAACACACTTGGAACTCACTAACACCCCCTATCACACACTCTTATTCATTCATTTCCATGCAATTGAAGCTAGTGCTGCCTTGTATTTCTTAGCACTCCTTAACACTCCCTAGAATGCATTGGAAACACACCCCTAGCACCTGGCACATCTTGCCACGCCTTAGCACTTGGCATATCTTGGCATGCCTAACATGACTTGGAACACTCTAGCATGTGTTAGCACTTCTTGGCATTCCCAGGAAAACGTTGGCATTCCCTAGTTGGTATGCCCTTATAGATAGCCTTAATTTTTTTGCGACTTGGGAAACCAATCAAGTCATTGAAAAAATAATGTTGTACCTAGACCAAAGTCTCCCTTTGTCTGAAATCACTTTGTCCAACCCCTTATCAAAATCATAGGCTTTCCTCTTGAAAGTACTATTCTAAAATCCTCCTAACACAATTCGTCAATAGGACACTTGGATTTCACTTACACTCATTGGCACACACTCTTATTCATTAATTTCCATGCATTTTGACCTATTTCTCTCTTGTGATGCCATGACAATCCCTAACACTCCTCGACATGCATTCACATTGTTTTGGAATGTGTTAGCATGCCTTTTAATTCCTTAGCACACCTTGACACTCCTTATCTATAAGGTCGTCACAAATATCCTTACCTTTTTTGCAACATGGGAAACCAACCAAATCCTGCCTCGACTACAACGACTTGAAAAAGTTACAGTTACTATAACTAGACTATGCCTTGTTCACAGAAGAACTTCCTACAACTCATATTAGTCTACTCATGTTGAACCTTAACTCATACAGCTTAACAAGTTAAAAAGACAAGGGTCATGTCCAACTGTGGCCATAAAACAACTAAGCAACATAGTTTACATCTTGACACGCCATAACACCTAGCACGTCTAACAACCCCTTGGGACTATGTGGTGCATGTTAGCCTTCCATGCATTGCTTGGCATTTTTTTGCACTCCCTAGCACACCCTAAAACTCCCTAACATTCCTTAACACTCTAGCATGCCTTGGTACTACTTGACATATAATCTTGTCACTCCCTCCTTAGCACAATTGGAACTTGCTGACACTCCATATCACACACTCTCATCTATTTATTTCCATGCATTTTGAACTAGTTCTTCCTTGTGTTTTTGTGGCACTCTCTAACACTCCCTAACATGGATTGGCACACTCTGGCACCCAGGACATATTGGCATGTCACCGTAGACTCTAACATTCCTTGTCACTACCTAGCAAACCTTGTCACTCCCTCCTTAGCACACCTAGAACTTCTTGAAACTCCCTATCACACACTCTTATTAATTCATTTCCATGCATTTGAAACTAGCACTCCCTTGTGTTTCCCTAACACTCCATAACACTCCCTGGCATTCATTGGAACATGCTAGCACCTGACACATCTTGGGATGTTGCCTTGACCTTTAGCATGCCTTAATTCTACCTAGCATACCTTGTCACTCTCTCCTTAGCACACTTGAAATTCACTGACACTTTCTGTCACAAACTCTTATTCATTCATTTGCATGCACTAATTTTTCCTAGCACTCCCTTGTGTTTCCTTGGCACTCCCTAACACTTCCCAGCACATGTTAGCACACCTTGGCACTTGACATATCTTGGCCGCATGCCACCCTGACACTCTAACATGACTTAGTGGTGCCTAGCAAGCCATGTCACTCCCTCCTTAGAACACCTGTAACTCACTGACACTACCTGTCACACACTCCTTGATGAACCTCATAAATGGGTAATTATATGGGCTCATTTTACCTCCTAAGTTAGTCAAACTATCCATTCTCTTAACTTATTATATGATTTTCTGATTATATTTATGCTTATAGAATGAGTTGAGTTAGTTATTGTGCCATGTGGTCTAACATGTATTTAATGGAGATTATTGATGATTTATGAAGTCAATGTCAAGGATCTGGTGGAAAAATGGCAACAATAACTCGAAGTGGATAGAGGAGAGGACATATAGGAGGGAATCCCCTTCATTTATTACTCCTCACTTCAAATTTCCCTTCATTCAACTCGAAGTACAAGCAGCCGAATCATGCACTAGAAGGCAGCCGAGCAAGTGGAGGATGACTGATGATTATCTCAAGTTTTGGGAGCCAAGCCTCCTTGATTTTAAGGAAGATGTTGGTAGCTTCATTTATATAAGTAGAGAGGCCTAGGGCTTTACCAGGGTCAAATTTTTGTTGGATTTTTGCTTATGTAAACTCTGCTCAAATTTCAAGCTTATTATTTGGTGACAGTTTCATGTAATCTTGTTGTTGTTTTGAAAATAAATATGGAATCCTTTTTGAGATAGCACTGAGTTACCTCAGAGGGCTGAAGCTCTTGGGTTAGGGCCCAATCCAAGTAGCCAAGCTCCTCTTAACTTGTATTTGTATGCTTTGTTTCAGTTTGTAGATTAGTTTGTTGTTTATTTCTTTTATGGTTAAGAATAGGTTTCTTTTGGTGTTTTAGTAGTTTTCTTCCATTTGTGCTTTCTGTATCAGGTTAAACAATGATCAACAAAGATTTAAAAGGCTAGAAATATTGTTTATGCCTCTCTTCCTCCCTTTGGGACCATGATTTGAGACAAAGACCCTCTTGCTGCCCCAAAAACACAGATTTTCTTCCTTCATAGGACTTTTAGTGTTTGCAGCTTTTTAGTAGGTTAATAGTCCAGCTTTGCTTTGCTTTGGATCTTCTTCATCATGTTCATTTATTTATTTTCAATATTATTCTTTCATGCTTTCCTTGCCTACAACATTTCTCAGCATTTCCTTTCATAGATCATAGTGTAGACCATTTTTATGCAAAACTCTGTTTTTCCTAAATGAACTCATTTCACTTTTTGTGTGATTTTCTTTCTTGACTGTCAGTTTTTATGCACCATATCTCTTCTAGTAGTAGGTAAACTTATCAGCAATCACAACTTCCATCTGATCCATGCCCTATTGGTCTCCCAAGTCTCACCTCAATTTTGCCTTAGTTTCCTGCATTTTTCCTAGAACCTCTTCATCTTTCCTTGAGAAAATCCAATCATATTTCTCTCTCCTAGTGGTTCATGGTAGACCGTACGTGCCCTAACACATAATTCAAACCTTTTTCGCCCACTCTCACATCCTCAAAATAGTGAGAACTTCTCTCGGCCTCCACCTGTAGGCCTCCTGTAGTTTCCCTGTTTTCCTCCTGTAGATTTCCTGTGTCCTCCTATAGATTTTCCTGTAGGCTTTCTTTTGAAGGCTGAGTGTGGGAAAAGCCTCCAAAAGGCCACCTAAGACCTCCTAGGACCCATCCCCACCATCCTACATCCTCCCAAGTCCCAAAACCGCCCTTCAACGCCACCTATTCGCTGCCACACTCACACACAATGAATTACATGCATGTCAAATTCACATAAAAATCCAAAAATATGTTTTTTTGCTTATTTACTTCTGAAAAGAGCATAGTTATATTTTGTTTACTTCTCTAAGTAGGTAATGGCATTCCTTTCATGGTTTTCATAGTGCTTTCTACAAAAGTAGAATTAGTTGGTTAATTAGGGATTACTAGGTTTGCAATTTACATTTTAGTCTTTCTCCTTTCTGCAGTTAGAATAGGATCTATAGAGTAATATTTCTTTCCTTTCATCACATATAGAGCTTCTTCTGGAATCCATAGAAGTTGGCTTGAGCTCCTAGTGATCTTGCGCCAGATGACCAAGTGACAACCTACAGCAAGAACTAGTACTTGTGCATACAACACAAACGCTTCCAAGCTTGTTACGAACTACGGGTTGATAAGATTAAAGTAGGAAGCCCATGAGTTGTAGCATTATTGCTACATTACTGGTGCTCACCACTTTTTGTCACCATTGTTAGAGAAGCATCAGAGTATTTTGTGATTATTGCTTTCTTCTATTTCCTATTGCAACATTCTGCTAATAGTTTATTTTAGCAAAAGTAGACTAGTCATTTCTCTTCTTTCAAGTTCTACATTTCCTTGCTTTCCTCTTCAATTCTATAAATTTTGTTTTAGAAAAATTAGACTATTCATTCCTTTTCCTTCAATTCTTCATTTCCTTTCTTTCCTCTTCAATTCTGTAAATTTCTATTGAGCAAGTTATTTCAGCGAGTTGCAATTTGTTTTGTTCAATCAGTTTCAGTTTCTACAGGTAATATTAGTGTGGGGAAAAAGAAACAAAAACCAACCAAAAGGATTTCCTTCCATGCCTCGTAGGAATAGAGATAAGTCAAGAAAACTTTTGCCCAACACCCCCATTACTTCAGACAGTCAATCTTTTCTCTTCTTCAGTGGATGCAATCAAGAAGAACCCTTAGGTGAATAGCCAGACATATTTGAAGAACGTATAGGGGAAGAAGAAGAAGAAAAAATTCCTTTGAAGCCAATGGCTAAAACCAGAAATGCTACGGGGAATGGAGAGAGAATTCAGGGTACCTTTCCCATTCAGGAGACCAATGGGGACACCAAAATGAAGAATATAAGACCTTCTGCCCTACCTCATTTCCATGGTCTGACTACAGAAGATCCTGACACCTTCTTGTTCGAGTTTGTTGTCATCTGTTGAACTTATGACTATGCAAAAGATGAGAAAAAGTTGTAAATGTTCCCTTCTACTCTCAAGGATGCAGCACTGCACTGTTTCATGGGATTACCTGGCAATAGCATCACAACTTGGGCTCAGATGCAGCAAGCCTTTAACAAGTATCGAGACTATTGTAGGTCAAAAGACACTAAAGAATAAATCTTCCAAATGACCATAGGAAATGATGAGTCCCTGGAATACTATGAAGAGAGGTTCTAGCTCAGTTACAAAAGGGTTGGGTGTACACTTGACCCTGAGTCTTTGAAGTTGGTCCTGCTTAGGGGAATTCGGGAATATCTTTTAGACACCCTCCATCTACTGGCTGGGGGAGACATCTACCAACTACCCTATGAGGACATAAACACTATTTTTAGAAACCATTCTAGAGCAGCCAAAAAGAAAGGTAGGGGGAGTCAACCCATAGTCGGTACCTCTTCCTTGAACTCATTCATTAAAGGAGAAATCGGAAACATGTTGGAAGACTTCAAGAGTGAGATGTTACACACTCTTGCCATGCAAATGGACACCTTACATATCCAAATAAAACAAGAGGAAGAAGAGAGGTCTTTGGCCATTTTTTGCCCTAGATGCACCAGGAGGCATCCTAGGAATGAGTGCCCATTGAACTCTATAATGATTTGTTTAGTCTGTGAAGAAAATAATTCAACAGATAAGTTCCCTTCCTTGCTTGGACTTAAAGTTGTATATCAAGGGGCTGAGGGAGTCACTAAACAACTCTATTACATAAACCAAAGGAGGCCGCATGGACCTAGACCATACCAGCAGGGGATGCAAGGGACATCTTAGGCATACACAACCCCAACCAAGTCACATCCATACCTTCTTGGCCCCCCCCTGCTCATCCTTCTTGATCCACACCTCCACCTTGGTCCTTCACATCTCAATATCATGCCCAACTAGCCGCTCATTCATTTCAACCCTATGCTCAGCCGCAACCTCAGTGGAATGCATCTCATTAGGGGTGGAGGCTCTAATACAACTCTCTTCCCACTCTTTTGCCTCCACCACCTGCCCAACCACAATCGTTACCTTCTACTCCACCAAAGCAACCCCAAATGCCTGCCCAGCCAAATCTGAACCCGAACAATAGACAAGCTCAGCAAGTGTATAGTGGGGAACCATCACACCCAACGTATGTTGTGGAGACTCAAGAAATTAACTTGAGATCTGGGAAATTCCTCCCTGATAGTCAACCTCCACCCAGGGAGGTTGAGGAAGATAAATAGGAAAGTGAACCCAAAGCAAATCCACCCTTTCCTAAGAGACTATTTGTGACAATCTAGCCTACCCCAGAAGGGACTAAACTCATCAGAAAATTGAAACATTTATGTGTAAAGATACCACTTCTCCAATCCATAAAAGATGTGCCTATCTATAATCGGTTGATCAAAGAGAAGTGCTTTAGGCATCCAGAAAGGCGCAAGAGAGATGCCCCAACCATCATTGTCATAGGACAACTGTCCAACCTGATGTTGGGGCAGGTAATCTGTCCAAAATATCTAGACCCTAGAAGCCCAGTAGTTGATGTCCACATCAATGGCACAATGATCCTGCATACCTTGATTGATCTGGGAGCTACCATTAATGTGATGACAAAGGACACAATGCTCAATCTTAACCTCTAGGGCTCCTTGAGGAAGACCACGACAGTGCTATAGCTAACAAACCACTCCACGGTAACCCCTGAGGGGATTGTGGAAGATGTGATGGTCTCCGTTGATTCTTGGGAGTACCATGCTGATTTCTTAGTTCTCCAACTAAAGGAAAAGCTCACTGGGTATCCTCTCATTCTGGAAAGACCCTGGTTAGCTACATCTGATGTATACATCAGATGTCGAGCTGGGAACATGACCATAAATAATGGGCACATGTATAAGTAGCTAATCCTATATCCTCCTATCCAACACTTGCTAGAGCATGATCTACCTCTCTAGTTGGAGGAGGAAGATGAGGATGAAGTTTATTCTGCACCACTATGTACATTAGAAATCGCCATGGGGGGGGAAACAACAAGATGAGGATGATATGATTGAAAATTTGATTCAGAATCCACCTCCCAATGTATCACCATTAGAGGACATAATAAGATAAACCCAAAACAACCCCTCAACTAATCTCTGTGTGGCTAACTCCACTTCTCTCCATGTCAAAAATATAGAGTTTGGCCCAGAAATAACATTGAAAATCAATCCATCCCTATCTACTTCCGAGGAGAAGGAAATGTGCAGCCTACTGAGAAAACATCTAGATGCCTTCGCCTGTAGTTATAAGGAGATGAAGGGACTGCACCCTTCAGTATGTAATCATCATATATACATCAAGGAAGATTGCAAACCAGTCAGGTAGCCTCAAAGGAGGATGAATCCAGCACTTAAAGATATTGTTAAGGAATAATTGCAGAAGTTGCTTGATGCAGGATTCACCTATCCCATCTATGACAGTGAATGGGTCTCTCTTTTGATGCTAGTGCCATAGAAAAATGGTAAGTGGAGAATCTATGTTGACTATTAGGAATTGAACAAAGCCACTAAAAAGGACCACTTTCCTTTACCTTTCATAGATCAAGTGTTAGATGGTCTGGCAGGGTAAAAGTTTTTCTCCTTCCTAGATGGGTTTAATGGGTACAATCAGATTCAAATCATCCTGGAAGACCAAGATATGACCACTTTGACTTGTCCTTGGGGTAATTTTTCATATCGGGTCCTTCCTTTTGGTTTGTACAATGCTCCAGCCACTTTCCAAAGAGCGGTATTGAGTATATTTTCTGAACTAGTTCATGATGCAGTAGAAATATACATGGATGATTTTACTCCTTATGGCTCTGACTTTCAGGAAGCTTTGTCTAACCTAGGAAAAGTTCTAGACAAGTGTATTGAGATGAACCTATCCCTTAGTCCAGAAAAATGTGGATTTTTAATGACTAAGGGACCATGTTAGGTCATGCAATATCTCAGCAAGGATTGAAGGTGGACCCCAACAAAATTTCCATCATCCAAAGGGTCCCACCTCCTCAAAAGGTGAGAGATGTTGAAGTTTCCTAGGCTTAGCTAGATATTATAGGAGATTCATTAAATATTTCATCAAGCTAGGATCTCCTTTGTTTGGCCTCTTAGGAAAAGATGTTGAGTTCATATGGTCAGAAAACTGTCAAGAAACCCTGGATACCTTGAAAATAAAATTAGTGACTGCCCCAATTATCAGAGGCCCAAACTGGGCCCCACCTTTCACATTCACACAGATGCCTCGAAAAAAGAAATAGGAGCAACATTAGGACAAATTGATGAAAAGTTACCTTATGCCATATACTTTATAAGAAAAAACTTGTCAAAGGCAAAGTTAAAATATACAATGACCAAGAAGGAACTCCTAACTGTCATGCATTCCTTAAACAAATTCAGACATTATATCATAGGCTATAAAACCTTTGTGCACACTGATCATGCTGCAATTAGATATTTAATGAACAAACCAGATGTAAATGCTCACATTATTAGATGGTTTCTTTTACTGCAGCAGTTTGATCTAACCATTATTGATAAGCCTGGTAAAGAAAATGTTGTTGCTGACTTTTTGTCTAGAGTGAATTTGCCTGCAGGAGCAGAAGGAATGGTGGATGACCAAATTTCAGATGAACACCTATTTGTTACATCAATCCTATCTCCATGGTTTGATGATATAACAAACTTCCTGGTTTCAACATAGTTCCCACCACACCCATCCTTAAAAGAGAAAAGAAAGATAGTAAGGAAAAGCGCCCCTTTCACCTAGATTGGGGGAAATTTCTTCAAACTTGGCCCAGACCAGATCTTGAGAAGATGTGTTAGGGAGGAGGATGTCTTTGACATCCTCCTGAACTGTCATGACGGACGTTGTGGAGGTCATTTTATAGCAAAAAGAACCCCCTTCAAGATACTGCAAGCAGGCTACTATTGGCCCACTCTCCATTAGGATGTGAAGAGATACACAAGCTAGTGTGATCAGTATCAAAGGATGGGGAAACCTACTCCAAAGGATGAGATTCCCATGCAACCTCAAGTGACCTTTGAGCCATTTAAGAAGTGGGGCATGGACTTTGTGGGGCCTGTCATCCCTACTTCAAAGCAGAAACAATACATCATTATGTGCACCGACTACCTGACAAAGTGGGAAAAGACAAAAGAAATCAAAGCAGCGACAGAGGAAAAAGTAGCTGAGTTTTTGAGAGAACATATTCTAAAAGTTCAGGTATCCAAAAGAGTTGGTCACAGATCAAGGCAGTCAGTTCACTTCCAACCGAATTAAAGACCTGCTCACACATCATAAGATCAAGCACAAGACTTCCACCCCTTACCATCCACAAGTCAATGGGCAAGTGGAGGTCACTAACAAGGAATTGGAAGGGATCTTGACCAAAGTAGTGTGTAGCAGTAGAAAAGATTGGGCCGATAGATTAGTTGAGGCCACTTGGACCTACAACACCACATGGAAGACCACCACCGAGTTCACACCCTATGAACTGGTCTATGGGAAGAAGGCTTTGTTTTCAATAGAGTTTTAGTTCAATACACTAAGGATGGAAGCTCAGCTGGACCTAGACCTCAGCCATGCACAAAAGGAGAGATTACTTATCTCAATGGATTGGATGAATACATATTGCAAGCCCTTATCCACACAGAGGTAGTTCAGCTTCAGAGAAAGATATGGCATGACAAAAATATCAAGGAGAAGAAATTCCAAGAGGGAGATTGGGCACTACCCTATGATTCAAGATACAAATATTTCAAAGGCAAGTTAAGGACCAGATGGCTGGGACCCTACACTGTGGAAAAATGTAATGATAATGGTTCAGTTCTGATTAGAACCATTGATGATAAAGCCAGCTCAATTCTTGTAAATGGACATCGGTTGAAAGTCTACAAGAAACCCCTCTCCAAGCGAGAGTTTATTGAAGGTTTGAATAAAACAGTGATGGAAGTGGATCATGTCTTAGCTTCCACTTCACCCACTCACTAAAGAAAAGAAAAAATAAAAAATAAAAGGACTCAAGTGAAAACCTCCATGAGGCGCTTGAGTCCCATCATTGGGTTGAAAACCTCTCTTGAGGAAGCCCAGTGATGTCAAAAAAAAAAAGAGAAAAAAGAATAAGATCCCTGGGTGAAAACCTCCCTTGGAGGCACGTAGGGAAGGAAATTAGGGTGAAAACCTCTCTGAGGCACCCTAACTGTTTATCAAAAAAAAAAAAAAATCAAAACAAAACAAAACAAAAAAGAGAAAAAAGAAATGAATTTTTGTTGCATTGCAGGTTTGTAGGAGGACTACTTTTATGCTCTTAACCTGCAAATGATACCCAAATACAAAATATGCGAAGAAAATAGACCAAGAACACAGAATATGCGAAGAAAAGATACCCAGAACATAGAATGGCAATGATTTTATTATTCAGAGAGTAATGTTCACTTGCCTCTTCGAGGGGGAAACCTCCAATAGAGCAGAGCTCGACTACAAAAATAAGACATGATGCTCCTCGCAGATAGTTTCTATCCTTTATATATGACTCCTACGTGTAATACCACGGGCCAATACCGCTTATTACTAATACCATCTATCTAATACTACGGCCCATTTGCAACTAACTGTGGTTCCTTTATTAATTGCGGATTAACCACTTACAATTATTAATATGGGCTTTATTGACTCTTGACTATGACGTGGTCCCATTACATAGATAAGGGGGTTAGGGTGGGACCCTAACATGCCCACCCCTTAAGACTAGCCTTGTCCTCAAGGCTGAAGCTGCAGAAACTGCTGCAGAATAGTGGCTGGGTCCCCAGTTCTGGAGAGGTGTCTTTCCATTTGACTAGGACTTCCTTGATCATCCGGCAGCACAGTTGCTTGACTCATGTGTCGAGGACCTGTTCCGGTTGAAGCCAGATGGATCCTTCTTCGTCCAATTCCGGTAGACTCGTCTGAATTTTGCAATTATTTCCAATCACTTTCTTGAGGCATGAAACATGGAAAACTGGATGGATTTTTGCAGTAGGTGGCAGAGCCAACTTGTAGGCCACTTCTCCAATGCGTTGAAGTACTTGATATGGTCCGTAGAATTGGGAGAGAGTTTCTGACATCCTTTGTCTTTGAGTGATGTTTGCTTATATGGTTGGAGCCGTAAAAGGACCTGATCCCCTTCTTGAAATTGGCGCTCTGAGCGATGCTGGTCCACCTGTTGCTTCATGCGGTTCTGAGCTTGGTGAAGATTCTCGCGAAGATGGGTGAGCATAGTTGCACGGTGTTGTAGGAGTTGATCCACTGCTTGCACTTTTGAGCAGCCCTTGAGATATGAAGTAGGTGAAGGCAGGAGTTGACCATATACTGCTTCATATGGAGTCATTTTGGTGGTGGCATGATAGTTGGTGTTATACCACCATTCTGCCAGAGGTAGCCATTGTACCCAAAGGTGTTGTTCTTCTGAAGTAAAACCCCTGAGGTAGGTTTCCAGACATTTTTTTACTGCTTCAGTTTGACCATCTGTTTGCGGATGGTAGGAAGTACTGAGTTTTAGTTGCGTGCCTTGTATTCTGAAGAGTTCCTACCAAAAATTGCTGGTGAACATTGGGTCGCGGTCGGACACAATAGAAATGGGCATGCCATGCAATTTGAAGATCTGATCCATGAAAGTTTGAGCAAGCAAGGTGGGTGTAAATGGGTGGGGGAGAGCGCAAAAATGAGCATACTTCGACAATCGGTCCACAACCACCATGATGACTGACTTGTTCCCTGACTTTGGAAGACCTGTAATGAAATCCATAGAAACTTCGGTCCAAATTGATGCCGGAATGGGAAATGGTTGTAATGTGCCTGGTGTGTTGACTGTTTCCACTTTGTGGCGTTGACAGACCTCGCATTCGGTTACGAAGGTAAGGATGTCCTTTTCATGCCTGTCCAGAAAAATGTTCGTCTGGTGCGAGCATACGTTTTCTGAAAGCCCGAATGTCCTGCAATGGGAGATGAGTGCATCTTTGCCAAAATGCGACTTTTGAAGGTGGATGTTGGTGATATTACGACTCTGTCCTTGTAGCGAAGAATATCATCCTGCCACGAGTAGCCCTTGGTGGAATTTGGATCTGCCTGGAATTGAGAAATGAGTTGGGAGAGCCCGGGGTGTGAAAACCATTCCCTGCGAGCTTCTTCAATCCATTCTG
>APFE031100660.1:0-19706 GCA_000404065.3 Pinus taeda
CCCCTATTGTCCCCATATTATTATTATTGTGCCCCATAGAATCCCTCTATTGTTATTTTTGTGCCTTTATATTATTATTGTTAGGTCGGCTGGGTTATATTGTGACTCCTTAGACTCTTATATATAGAAAGGAGGTTTTGTCAATTGAATCATCAAAGAATCATTCATTTGTGTAATGTAAAGGAGGTTGCCCCCTCGAAGAGGCTGAATTCTAAGGCGTTGATCTATCTTTTTGTGAGCTGGTTTCATAACATTTTAATGCACGATTTGTACATAGTTTTAACCTGTAAATTCAAAGTTTGTTGAATCTAAATATTATTTTTATGTGAGCATTTATTGTATCCCTATTTTACATTTTAATTGATTAAAGTGCATTCCAGTTTCTTACCATTACAATGGTTTCATTAATTAATACAAAATAAAATATTTAGAAAATTTAGCCATGTCCATTCCTAAAATTTATTGCATCTAAAGCATTTTTTCTCGAAGACATAAATACATTGATTAATTGCGCCAAGAGGCGCTTTAGCCTAGTATGGGGGAGATGTATAGACATTAGGCATATTGTAAGAAAATTGGTATGTCAATATTTTTAAATGTTGAAAAATAGAAGAAAAAGACAACCTCTTATACCCAAAGTTAGAGCACTATAAGTTTGGTTTAAGACATGACTCGAGCATAATAATACATTTCTTAATATTATTTTATAATTTATACCTACTATCAATATAATTTAATATACATAACCTTTTTTTAATATGATTTATATCTATTGGTTAGGGTTAAAGCACCAAAAAATAGGTTTAAAGTACCAAACATGAGATAATATATTTCTTAATATAATATTTTATAATTTACAATTTTCTTATAGTTAATCTCATTTAACATATAAAATGTTTATTACAATATATAATTTTTACCTATAAGTTAGGGTTAAAGCACTATAAATTAGGTTTAAAGCATCAACGTGGGCCAACAACAGAAGCAATAACCGCCATAAAAAAGGATACACACAATGTACAAATTTTGCAGGTCATCAAGAGGGAAAGGATCACATAGATTAAATAAGAATCAGCCACTCTTTTATTCACTGTCCTTTTACTCTCCTTTTAAACATCTTCTCCAAGATCTTTACGAATATTTGTAATAGGATTTAGGATTTAGGGTTTAGTTTCGGGCATATTTGTGGATTTTTTTTTTAGTTTGTGCGTGTATTGTTTAAATTTACTTGATCTAGGTTGGATCATTATATTAGTGTCATCCATTTCGATGCTTTCAGAGTGGTTAAAGTGGAGGAATCAACTCACAGGATCGTTTTTACCGGTGCAACCCAATTTGGCAAAACATGGTCAAAAACCTTCTAGGAGCATTTTAAGGCATCAAATGATGTTTTTTGGGGACTAAAATTTATTGCTTTTGCGCAACACTTTTTCAAGCTATTCTACACATAAAGACCTTTCCAACGACACAAGAATCACGCAAATTGGAGTATGTATGCGAAAGTTATGCCACTCAGAAGTTGACCTTCCTGTTTTCACCACCATAATTCGAGAGGATGCCACGTTGTCTCCCATTATTCATGGAAAAGGGGGCAGCCACATGATTATGATGTAGAAGACTCTAGACAAGTCTATTTTAAATCTGGTTAAGGGTTAAGGTAGTCAAACCTAACCACTAGTAGGCTATCAGGATGTGTTATAACCAGACCACTAGGAGGAAAAGGGATTCCATTCTTTCGAGTGCATTTGTTCCATACTTGAACAAAAATAGCCAAGAGGGATAGGAGGCAAAGCACACCAAGAGGATTTGTGCATTGTAGTAGCCCACGGGCCACAAACCATACTTCTTTATACTCACATCCATATTTCCATTCAGAGAAAAATAGCGGAGCGACATCACTTTCCAGCTAAGTTTTTCTCCCGAAAGGGTTTCCTAGAGCATATCTTGTGTCAAATGTGTGTGTGAGATTTTACTTTGCCTTTCTCTATTTTCTGTATAATTTTAATTTGGCATGCATGCACTATTAACAACGAATATACAGATCCAAAAATCTAATAAAAATTGTAATAGTGTAGAATTTCATATTTTTAATATAATATTATCAAATTTGTTGTGACCACGTTGTGACACACTACCCAGTGGAATATCCATGACAATTTACAGATCATATTGGTATCAAAGCAGGTTTCTTTGGATATTTTGTGGATATTTGCAAGGGATTTAGATTGAGTGGGTGAAAAGTCGTAAAACCCTAACCACAACCAACGAATATGTGAATAAACCTCATGATCTTGCAAAGGAGAGCTTTTCATGGCTAGAAAAACAAGTCAATGATATAGGACATAATGTAAACCTCCTCATGGCAGCCCTAAACAATAAGCTTGGGATATTTGGAGAAGAGGGGGTTCAAATGCAAAGGACAAATCTGAAGGGGGATTAGGAGATCATGATGAAACATAGAGTCAATTGAAGAAAGAACACAAAAAAGATCAGCCCAATTTAAGTGCCCCGAATCAATCTTAGCCCCTATTTAAAATGGAATCAAAAGTCAATATCAATCCATACCATGGAGAGATTGACGCTCTAAAGACAAATCACTGGTTGCATCAACTGGAAGTGTATTTTAGTGTCCACTAGATTGAGTAAGAACAAAATATCTCATTTGCATGACTAAAATTAGAGGGTCATGCCCTAACTTGGTGGGAGAGAAACACAAAGACCCTTATGTTGGAGGGAGAGCCCCTAGTGACTAAGTGGGAGGAATTCAAAACACTCAGAAAGATCCTGATTTAATTTTTCCTTGAATTAAATTAGGAATAAAATTGTAATTCCACATCTCATGACAACTTGTATTAGTTAACTAGGTTAATTTTAATTAGTTGGTTCAGTTAATTCGAGTTGAGGGTTTAACTAGAGTCATGTAGAGTGTCTCATACATTATAGGAGCCCTGGTTGAGTTTATTTTGAGTTGTAATTTATTAATTAAGTGTAACTGAGTTGAAGTTAGTTAAACTAGTTCCAACTGATGGAAGAACTAATGGAAGGTCTAGTAGTGTGGTGTTACCTACAGTCAAGTGTGGTGCTGCCTGAAGTGTAGTGTGGTGCTGCCTCAAGTGTAGTGTGAAGTACAATGTGGTGCTGCTTGAAGTACAATGTGGTGCTGCTTGAAGTACAATGTGGTGCTGCTTGAAGTACAATGTGGTGCTTCCTGTAATAGAGTGTGGTGTTGCCTGAAGTGCAGTGTGGTGTTGCCTTAAGTGCAGTGTGGTGTTGCATTAAGTGCAATGTGGTGCTACTTGCAGTGGAGTGCGGTGTTGCATGTTAAGTAACCAACTCACAAAATAGAAGAAAAGATAGATCAATGACTTCAAAATTAACCTCTTTGAGGGGGCAACCTCCTTTACATTACACAAATGAATAATTCTTGGATAATATAAATGACAAGACCTCCTTTCTATATACAGGAGTCTAAGGGGTCCCAATACAATCAGAGCCTACATAACAATAATATTGTAGGGGCACAACAATAACAATAGTGGGCTTCTATGGGGCATAATAATAACAACATGGGGACTATATGGGACAATTATACAATAAGGGGGTTGCACTAATAACAATAGGGGGTTAGAATAGTAGTATAGGGGACCTAACCATGCCCCTCTCCTTCAAAAGTGTTTTCCTCATGCTTGAGTAGTTTTGGATGCTTCTGTATAAAATTCTCATCCTCCCATGTGGAATCTTCAGTGGGTAAGTTCTTCCACTTGATGAGATACTCTGAAATTGATCGATTTCGTAGTTGGCGGGTTCTCGTTTCCGTGACTACTTAAGGTTCAAATATGATTTTTCCTTCCTCGTCAAGTTCCGACAATATTGTTTGAACTGGGACCTTGTCAACTACAACCTTCTTTAAGCATGAAACATGGAAAACTAGGGGCACTCGAGAAGATGCACGTAGCTCCAATTTGTATGCCATAGTACCTATTAGCCCTGAGGTGCAGTGCTGCTGTTTTAATGGAAATGTCCCTGTTTTAGCTCCGATGGTCCACATCTCCTCTTGCTCTGCTTTGACCATAAGCCAGACTTCAAAAATTATACACCCGCGCTCATAAATATCGTCGGGTCTGTTCTCGGTTCATCTCCTTTCTGCTGCGCTCTCCATTCTTTGATCTCCGATCAGATCGATCTCTGCTGCTTGACCAACATCCTGACCGTTGATCCACACCATCCAACGACCCCCATACCCCACTTCCCACCAGTCACCCGGGGAGGAAATTTGTTGGCTTTGTCAGTGTTTTTGGCAGTCGGACAGTGAACTGAAATAATAGAATGCATGGTTGAAAAGGGAAAAAACAACAGCACGATGCAGCCAAACCAACATAAATGATCATGGAACATCACTGGCACGAGTGAACCACCTGACAGCGCGATGAAATTACCAGAATTTGATTACCGTGTTTGTTAGAAACAGAGCTCTCCGAGCTCATGTTTGTCTAGCTACGACATCAAGTAGTTAAAAGACAGAGGGGATATATTAAGACATCTCGAGCCTCAGAGAGTTCGAGAGTATTGTAAAAAGCCTATAATTGGCTGAAAGTTCGAAGTAAGATGGGTTCAACTTTTGGAGACTGTGGATACTCTGTTCCTCCCAGCGTCTCATCTTCATTCCAATAATACAAGCTTCTTTTTTTGTTACATGTTCAATCGCCATCTTCTCCTTTGTTCTAAGATTGCACTTGAATAGGTTATTCATGTTTTCTTCTGTGTCGAATGCCAGATAACTGTCATCTTATCTCTACATTGATAAATTAGATTTGCAAGCTTCATTTACTTTCTATAGCTAGCCATTCATATGTGTTTATTTATGTATCTACTGGTACAGTGAGGATTCTCCATCTATTCATTGAATCTATAAACTATTGAGCATTAGTGTTCAAAAGCCTTGTCAACCTGAGGGTGTTCATGCATGTCTTGAGTGAAAACAGAGTTGAAACAGTCATTTGACTTGATCCAAATCCCAATCCATTCCAATAGTTTAGAGAACGATATTGAAGATTTATATGTTACCAGGCATCTCTGAGCTACAACCTAGGAGAGTTTCCTAGAGTGCTAACATAATTGGCGTCGTTACCGGGGAGAGAAGACTGAAGCTTAGTTCCCTGGGGGATGACACAGATCCAACTTTGATGATAGACAAAGCCTGGACACTATTTGGGTTGTAATTATCTATCTGGTGACTCTATTGGAGGATGAACCTCTTGGCGACTCCACTCCATAGTTCTGGCTCAATTTGTGAGGCATACTCAGAGAAATCCTCAAAAGCCACGAGCTGACCCAGTACCTAACCCTGAAAAAATCATCAAAGAAATAAAGGCGTTGTAGAAAGGAGCATCAGTTTTAGGTAGTTCTAAAAAATATTCTATATCTCTCAAAGAAAATCCTGTAATAGAACAAACACATGTTGAGAGTATAGCATCTAATACTAGCAGTGAAGAAAAAATCTCAGAGATTCATAGAGCTCCTTATTCTTTAGGTTCTCCTTTAATTGTAAGCCCAAAGGAAGCCTCTCCTCCTATCCATCATACTCCTTTAGTCCTATCAGTCACTCCTCAACCCTCTGTCATTCATACCTCCAGTACCCTTATAGCCACCACAACTATGCCAGCACCTACCAAAATGGAAAGAATCATAGCTACTAGGTATGGACCTCTAGTACTTCCCACTCCTTTAAATTCCATACCTACTGGAGAATATCAGAAGTATATGCCTAAGTTCACTGGGACTGAAGGTGTTACAGCTGAGGAACATCTTGAATCATTCTATAGCTATGCTAATAACCTAGACATTAGTGAAGATCATGTATGGATGAGAGTCTTTGTCCAAAGTCTAGATGGAGAGCTTAGAAAATGGTTCAGAGAACTGACCCCAAGGTCTATAGCAGATATTGAGGCTTTAGATGATGCATTCCTAAAGCATTGGGGGGATAAGAAGGATCTACTCTACTACCACACTGAGTTTGGGAACCTAAAGAGGGAAAATGGTCAGTTGTTGTCTAATTTTAATAAGAGGTTTAACTGCATGTACAACAAGATACCAGTTGAAGTAAAACCCACCACTACCTCTGCTAAACTCACCTATGCCAGTGCCTTTGATTCTGAATTTTGTCTATTGTTTAGGGAGAGACGATGTGTTATCTTGACTGATATGCAAGATGCAGCCTTGGAAGTAGAATCAAACATCATGGCTGCAAAGAAGCTCAAGGGGAATGCTGATAAAAGGAGGCAGAGGGGCGAATCTTCATCATCTTCAAATCCCAAGACAGATAAAATGACCAAGAAGATAGAGTCATTAGCCTCTGAAATCTCCAAATTAAAGGTTGAGCAGCACCCTGGGAAAGGAAGAGTTCCTAATACCTTTGCTCCTAGAAACCCAAATCCATATAGAAGAGCTAATGAGCAGTTGCAGATTCTAGAAAGAAGCAAAGATGCCAATGAAGACCAAAGGGTGAAGACCCCTTTCTAGAATGTAGTCATGGAAGAAGAGCAGTTTGAAGAAGATGATGAGATCCATTGTCTGGAAGACAAAGCCAGTGCCTCCTTTTTGACCTTAGCTGCCTATGAAAAGTCATTATTCAATGACCAAATCAGTCAAGAGTGGGGTGGTGGAGCTGTTCTGCAAACTGATGATCAACAGAGATATGATTTGAGGTCGAAGATGAATAATGCCAAGGGAACTCCTGTTCATAAAATTGTTGTCCCTGCAATACAACAAGCTAATAAGCAAAAACGACCAATAGTTGATCCCATCATCCTCAAAGTTCCAGCTCATGAGGTAAGAGGCCTTGACAAGTCTGCTTCTCCTTTTAGTTTTGAATCAGAAATTCAAAAGCTAAGCATACCTATACCTCTGATTGAACTAGTGAAGAATGAGTCCTTCAAGAGATCTCATCTTCGTTCCTCCCAATGTCTCATCTTCATTCTAATAATACAATCTTCTTTTGCTGTTACATGTTCAATAGCCATCTTCTCCTCTATTCTAGGCTTGCACTTAAATAGGTTATTCATGTTTTCTTCTGTGTCGAATGCCAGATAACAGTCATCTTATCTTTGCATTGATAAATTAGATTTGCAAGCTTCATTTACTTTCTGTTTCTATCCATTCATATGTGTTTATGTATGTATCTATTGGTATAGTCAGGATTCTACATCTATTCATTGAATCTATAAGCTATTGAGCATTAGTGGTCAAAAGCCTTGTTAAGCTGAGGGTGTTCATGCATGTCTTGAGTGAAAACAGATTTGAAACAACCATCTGACTTGATCCAAACCCAAATCCGTTCCAATAGTTCAAAGAACGATATTGAAGATTTATATGTTACCACGCATCTCCGAGCTACAACCTAGGAGAGTTTCCTAGAGTGTTAACAGTACCAATATTTTGCAACACTTTATAAGGACCAAAGTACTTCGGTGATAACTTATTATCCTTCTTAGCTTGCTTGAGGGGCATTTGTTTGTATGGTTGTAGTCGTAAAAATACCCAGTCACCTATGTCAAAACTTCTTTCGTCGCAATGTTGATTTGCCTATTGTTTCATTCAATTCTGCGTGAAAGTGAGGTTATCCTTTTTCTTCTTGATAAGTCCTTCTATCTTAAGAGTTTGAGGAGTGGTACTTCTTGCCAATGCATTACAAGATATGGTCGAATTCATTTCTTCTTTCTCTAGGGTTGGTTCCTGGTGTATATTCTCTTCTTTTGACATTTCTTGATCCTTTTCTTCCTCCTCTTCACAATCAATGTAAAATAATTTCTTCTCAACACATTTATGACCTTTAGTGTATTTGCTATCACAACTGTAACAAAGGTCATTTTCTCCTTTTTCTTCCAATTGTTGTGGTGTCAACCTTGTAGGTTGTGGAAGGCTAGGAGCAACAATACTTCCATCTTTATAATTGTGAGTGGTAGGATTTCTTGATGCCATAATTTTTCTTTCAATTTTTCTTTCCACCTGAATGCCTTCTCCAATGAATCAGGTTCCCAAAGATGAACCTTATGTTGAATGTTATCCTTTAAAGTCCCTATGAAGACATGAATCCTCTGCTTCTCTACAATATCATTTACCCTTATATTCAATTTTTGGAAGTCGTCAATGTGCTCTATCATTGAACCATTTTGTTTGAGATTTATCAATTGGCTAAAGAAGGTGTTGCTCTTTGTATCCATATAATGTGGTATCATTTCCTTTGTGAAAATTGACCAGGTGACAAGTGGTTTACGAGAAAAAATCCATTTATACCATAAAAATTAATTTGGTTCTAAATATAAAGATGCAATACTTACCTTTTGTAACAGTTGCACATCATGTAGATCAAAATATTTCTCCATTTGTAGTATCCATGTTATGGGATCCTTGTCATCAAACTTCCTCATATTGATATCTGGAATATGGTGGGTCTTCAATCCAATGTTAGATTCTATGAAATCAAGATTAACATTTATTTTTTTCTCATCATGAGTTTTCTCTACTATCTTTTCATCATTAGAAGGCTTTTCTTGTAGTAGCTTTGTCCCACCTTCCTTCAAAATTTCCACATTTTTCTTCAAACATTCCATGCCTTTTCTTCTAATATACTTCCCTACCATCGATATTAGCTTCCATGGCACATATAGAACTATTTATCGTAGCTTCTATCGCATTCTTCAAATCATCCATCCAATTTTGCTTACTAGGTGTTTCTATTTTCTTGATTTGAGTCATTCCTTTTCTTGCTTTTAGTAGCTCGATCTTGAATCTGTTGTATCTCTAAAATTTTAGAACTTCAAGGTCTGAAATTGCAACCTGCAGTAGCCCTCTTCATCCTCTTTCCAATGCCACTAGTCTTATCGAAATTGGATTCTCCAAGAAAGAGTTATGCCCAATATCCCAAAAGGGCCTGATTATATACTTCTTCAGTAGAGTGAACTTGTATGAAGTGTCACGTGTCACTATTTTGACCTTCGGACCTAAAAACAATAAAAGAAAATTATAGTCTGTCCTCTTTCTGTAACTTCTTACAAAATTTCAATATGATTCTTAGATAGACAGTTATGACAATTTTCCCAAGGTTACATGTTTGGGATGTAATTCGGGAGCCTGCAAAAACCCTAACTTCCTTGGATCATATCTCTGAAAATATAGCGAAACAAGATCTAAAATTTAGGGCTAAGCTTCATCAAGATTTTAGCTCAAATTGGTTTAATTTTAGATTCTAAAACTTCATAGAAAAATAATTATAGCAAAAATTCCACAATGACTTGTTTGCGATGGAATTCTAGAGCTTGCAAAACCCTAACTTCCTCAGATCATATCTCTGAACATATAGAGAGGAAAGATATGAAATTTGGACCCGAGGTTCAAAACGATTTTAGCTCAAATGGGGATTTTTTAGCTTCTGAAACTTCGTAGAGAAAAAGTTATAGCGAAAATTCCACGATGACCTATTTGGAGCAGCGAAACCCTAGAAACCAAAGCTCTGATACCAAATGTTATGAAACTAGCTCACAAAAAGATAGAAAAGATAGATCAATGACTTAAAAATCAGCGTCTTTGAGGTAGAAACCTCCTTTAAATTACATAAATGAACAATTATTGGATGATAGAAATGACAAGACCTCCTTTCTATATATAGGAATCTAAGGGGTCCCAATACAACCAAAGCCTACATAACAATAATATTGTAGGGGCACAACAGTAACAATAATGGGCTTCTATGGGGCATAATAATACGACATGGGTACTATATGGGCATAATAATACAATAAGGGGGTTTCACTAATAACAATAAGGGGTTACACTAGTAGTATAGGGACCTAATAGCTGCATGAAGTGATCAACCAATAAACTGAATATTCACTCATAAATAACTCATGCATGTTAGATATGAGAAAGACAGTTGAGATTGGAGTTCATGGATAATGTACTATTAGTTGTATGATCATCTGAAATGTACAAATGTTGCATGTAGTTAGAGGTAGAGCCTAAAGGAACTGCGCAATCCAATGGAGGAAAATTCCTATTAAATAGAGGCCTAATTCCTCATTGAACAGTGCAAGGAAATAGGAGCTTAGAAGGCTAGGAATTTGGCTAAGTATTGGCCAAAGGTAGTCAGTCAAGTAGTGGATAGAAAATTATTGTGAAGGTTGAGCTCAAGATTGAGCAAAGCATATTATATTCATCGAAGGCTTTCCTAGGAAGTAGCGAGATAGATAGAGATAGTGCAGAGGTTACTCGAGCTTGAGAAAAGCATTTTAATCTTCTCATATTTTTCTGACTAATGCAATATATAGATAGCAAGGGTTTTTAGTTATGGCTTTCCCCAAAAAATCATTGTGTATTGTGTTGATTAAATTCTTTCTCTTGTATGCTTCGTGATTTTGCGATCATTTAATTGTTTTCGTTGATGAGTAGAGTATATTGAAGTCTATTGTTCTAGAATAGTACAATTAATAGTTTGAATCTATAAAGAATTTCTACATGGTATCTGAGCTAGATTTGTAGAAATTTCTACATGGTATAAGAGCAAAATTTGTTGGAATTTTTAAATGGTAGATAAGAGCTAGATTTGTAGGAATTTATATATGGTAGATAAGAGCTAGATTTGTATGAATTTCTACATGGTATCAGAGCTAGATTTGTAGAAATTTCTACATGGTATCAGAGATGAAATCACACTAGAAGATAAGAATTCTAAGTTGTCCTTGCATATTGATGGAGCTCTAGTTCAGGGAAAATACAGAAGACCCTATGTGCAAACTTCTTGATGGAACAAGAAGGTTGCTAGTGGGCAGATCAATGAGCTAATGTTTAGTGACAAAAAGAGGAGTTGTAATTATAGACATTGGTATAATGAGGAGCAACTATATTTCCCACAGGGAGATCAAAACTTAGAGGAAGTCTATTTTCAGAGGGAGCAACCCTATGGAAGCTAGCACTTTAGGATCTGGGGAGATCAGACTCATTATTGCAGTGATTGCAATAACAGTGCAGAAGAAGCAACAGAGCAATGAAAACAACAATATGAGTAGATCAAATTTAACTCATGCATGCAAAGCCTTGAGGAGAAAGGTAAATACTAGAGATTTGGTGGTTGAGAGGGAGCATAATTTACCTCTCAAAATGGAGCCTCAGAAGCAACCTTAGCAAGTTGTGGAGCAACCACAATTGGAGAAGCAAGAGGAGACAAAGTGGAATCATCCACTCAAGTAGAGTCCTCTAGTAGGGGGGAATTTCGATCCAAGTGGGCAAAGGGAGCACATGCAGCCTGCATAGCTCTAGGTGAGAGGTGGGGCAATATGAAGTAATAGTCCCAAGAGTTGCAGAAATTTGGGCAAGGTCCATTAAGGTGTTTTTGTCACATAGATCATTACCTTTCTATGGGGGCCCACATTATTCAGTAGCGGGAGGATCAATGTCAGCCAGATACTGAGGAGTGCAAAGTAGTGTTGACAACAGATCAGGAAGCTCAGTAGCAAAGTCAACAACGACACAATTTTCCCTAGTAGAAAGTTGCAGACGCAGTTGATTTAGTTTATTTTGTTTGGATGTTTTTTTTGTTACAGATGTTGCAGTATAAACAAAAATAGTGACAATATTTACATGCAGAACATTCCAAAGGTACTGGATTGGGATAGATGTGAATCCATTTCTTATTGAGAAGGAGTGTTGAAAATAACAGGAAGAAATGTTAAAAATAACATCAAGAAAGATCTTGATTTAATTTGTCCTTGAATTAAATTAGGAATAAAATTGTAGTTCCACATCTCATGACAACTTGTATTAGTTAACTAAGTTAATTTGACTTAGTTGGCTCAGTTAATTCGAGTTGAGGGTCTAACTAGAGTCATGTAGAGTGTCTCCTACATTATAGGATCCATGGTTGATTTTATTTTGAGTTGTAATTAATTATTTCAGTCCAACTGAGTTGAAGTCAGTTAAACTAGTTCTAACTGATGGAAGAACTAGTGGAAGGTCTAGTAATGTGGTGCTCCCTACAGTCGAGTGTGGTGCTGCCTGAAGTGTAGTGTGGTGTTGCCTGAAGTGCATTGTGATGCTGCTTGAAGTACAATGTGGTGCTTCCTGAAGTACAATGTGGTGTTGCCTGCAGTTGAGTGTGGCGTTGCTTAAAGTGTAGTGTGGTGTTGCCTGAAGTGCAGTGTGGTGTTGCCTGATGTACAATGTGGTGCTTCTTGAAGTGCAGTGTGGTGTTGCCTGATGTACAATGTGGTGCTTCTTGAAGTGCAGTGTGGTGTTGTCTGAAGTGTAGTGTGGTGTTGCCTATAGTGGAGTGTGGTGCTGCCTGTAGTGATCAACCAATAAACTAAAGATTCACTCATAAATAACTCATGCATGTCATATCTGAGAACTACCAAGTTGAGATTGGAGTTCAAGGACAACGTACTATTAGTTGTAATATCATCTGAATTGTACAGATGGTGCATGCAATCAGAGGAAGAGCTTAAATGAATTACATGATCAAATGGAGGAAAAATACTATTAAATAGAGGCCTAATTCCTCATTGAACAATGCAAGGAAGTAAGATCTTGAAGGCTAGGAATTTGGCTAAGTATTGGCCAAAGGCAGTCAATCGGCAAAGGATAGAAAATACTTGTGTAGGTTGAGCTCAAGGTTGAGCATAGCATATTGTATTCATCCAAGGATTGTCTAAGAAGCAGTGAGACAAATAGAGATAGTGCAAAGGTTGATCGAGCTTGAGAAAAGCATTGTAATCTTCTTATATTTTTCTGACTAACACAATAAATAGATAACAGGGGTTTTTAGCTGTGGATTTCCTTGGGAAATCATTGTGTAATGTGTTGATTGAATTCTTTCTCTTGTATGCTATGTGATTTCACGATTGTTTAATTGTTTCCACTAATGAGTAGAGTAGATTCAAGTCTATTGTTTTAGAAAATTACAATTAGAAGTTTGAATCTACAAGGAATTTCTACATGGTACAGAGCTATATTTGTAGAAATTTCTACACGGTATTAGAGCTAGATTTGTAGGAATTTTTACATGGTAGATTAAAGCTAGATTTGTAGGAATTTCTACATGGTATCACAGTTAGATTTGTAGAAATTTCTAGATAGTATCAGAGTTGAAATCACACTGGAAGAGAATAATTAGAAGTTGTCTGTGAGGATTGCTGGAGCTCTAGTTAGGGAAAATATAGAAGACCCTATGTGCAGACATCTTCATGGAGAAAGAAGGTTGCTAGTGGGAAGATCAATGAGCCAATGTTTAGAGACACAAAAAGGAGTTGTGATCATTGACATTGGTAGATTGAGGAGCAATGAAATCTCCCACAGGGAGATCGAAACTTAGAGGAAGTCTAGTTTCAAAGGGAGCAACCCTATGGAAGTGATAAAGGATGGATCTTGGTAAGTTCAGTCAAAGTTTGCTAGGTAATGTTTGAAGACCAAGATGGTTCCAAATAGCATCAGTTCTTGACATGCTCGAAATTCTGCAGTCTCTAATGCTCGAGAGATCAGTGCCAAGACGAACAACACGTCGCGTTGAATCGAGAAATATCTTCGGTTTCAAAAAAGGCCTCTGAATGAAGGAGAAAATGCCTGTTGAATTTTTTCCTCCAAACGGGTTAAAAGTCAAAGTCAAAAGGTTAAATTTTTATGTTTTATTTGGCTGGTTTATTTTGACCAATATGGGAGTGCCATATGGGCCAATGATTGGTTGCCATGTGGCCTCCTCCTGGCATACAAAAACTATTGTTATGAGTACAGGGCCTCTGAAGATTCGACCTCATGACCTAGCAGCAAAAAACTCCAATCCAAACCGTTGTACCACGACTTCGTTTGAATTCCAATGGTGGCAAGGCATTATGTATGGTATAAAAGAGGTTGTTTAATTGCGCCAGTTTAATATGCCATGCCATCGGAGCTCCAGACGGAGATACGTAACCATCGTAAAATGGGTATATGGTTCCACAACAACCACACATCAGCGCAGGGTTATACAACCAGAAGGGTCGGGTGGAAGACATATGCCACAGTCACCACGTCAGCACAGGAGTTGGCACAAAATATGTAAAACAATTATGTCACCGCCACCATCAGAGTTTACCACACGATTCACATGTCAATGCCACGTGATAGCACCACCGATTTTATGTGTAGACATCACACAGTTGGCAACAGAGTTAGCACGAATTGTCAAGGAGCATGTCATCGCCAAAGAGCGGTCCAGTCACATGGCGACAGTGAATGTCACGAAGTCTGCAATTGGTAAATCGTAGGGATTGATATATGGTTTGAAACGTTAGATGCATATGCGGAGGATACACTACGTCAACATGGTGTAGAACATTAAATAAATATTATGTGGCAACAGAGTATTTCCATATGGTGTGAGGTTGTTATTAACGTCACTATGTCGGCATGCCACATAGTTCTATTATTGCGCCAAAGTCTATTGGATATGCAGAGTTAATACGGTATTAATAACCACCAAGCATAGGTTGTTATAACATTGGTGTAGGGTTTTAATATTTACAACCATAATGTATAACTTGGGTAATGGGATCACATCTCTACTGAGTTAATCCACCAATCATATATCATATGACTTGCCACAAGGTCTAATACCGTTTGGCTAGGATATTGATCCGCCGAAGGTCCAATACAATGGTAACAAATATGTTATAAAGTTGTTAAAATTATATACCATATGATATGTATTACTATTTCGATTTAATTCGAATAGCCAACTTGTAAAGTTTTTATAACATTTGTTATATTGTTATAACAAAAAAACTCTAAACTTAGAGTTGTAAAATGTTATAAAAGGTGATCATAACAGTAAACAATGGAAAAGAAAGTCGAAGCCATTCCAAGGCCATTCAAAGCCTTTTGAAGCCATTTGAATTCAAATGAAGTTGAAGCCAAGAGTGATATTGAAGACTAGCTTTGTGAGCCAAAAGGATTGAGCCAATTGTGCCATTGAAACGAGAAGGGAGTTGTGAGGAGCACAACTCGAAGTTGATGGTGAGAGCTATGTATAAGATCATTTTGTAATTAATGTTCTGAAGTCATTCGAAGATCAAATTTGGTGCTTGAAGAACCAAAACTAGGGTTTTGGTGTGCTTTGGACTCATCGGTAGAGCCTGTTTGTCAGTTGTAGCAGCTAATTCTTTAGAAATCAGTACCTGAACCATTGTCTCTCCTAGTCAAGTTGAGATAGGTAATTTAATGATGTATTGTTGATGCATGATTACTCAATTTCAGTTGATGTTTAGAGTCCTTGTGAGAGATTGTTTTTTTTGCTATAGATGACACATTGATTGCATATTGTCAAGTATATTGCGAGAGTTATTTGTTGGCATTATGATTTATGTGTTGTACTTGATGGCAACCCACTTGTAGCAAAACAACTCACTTGTATATGGTAACTAGATGAATCTATAGAAGAGATATCATATGTGACAAAATGCATGATAGTAGTGTTTATAGATGTGATGAAATGCAGGGTAGCTTCAAGGAATCAGTTCAGAAGGCAACTCACTCAGATGAAAGATCACAGTATAGCAGGTAAACAACAAAGAATTACAGATCAATCTCACAGAATGAAGAAAGAGAGGTATACGCAGGTTCACCATTGACCAAGTTGCATATACGCGCAGGTTCACTATATGCAAGTCGCGTAAATGTGCACATGCACTTTCACAAAAGGAAAAGCACGTATACCTTGGAAAACTAAATTTTTGGTCCGAAGTATTTGGTCCATGGTATTTTGATCCATGGTATTAGTCCAAGGTATCTGGTCCAAGTTATTGACCCTAGGTATTTGGTCCATGGTATTGGTCCTTAGTGGTTTTGGTCCATGGTATTGAGAAAGGCCTAAAACTATAAAAGTAGAAGAAGATCATTAGGCCAAGTTGTGCAAGTATTGAATATATGATGAAGTGTGAGATCTAGTATGCAAGTTATTGGGTTATGGTGCATTGTTGGATCTGAGCCAAGGATAAACCTTAGCTGATGATGAGGGATCAGATCTAATGATAGATCATGATCTTGAGGAGTAGAATGAATTCATGTATATTCTAGATCTGAATTCTGATGAATATATTATTCTGTAAATGATATGATCTAGGTATAACTAAAGTTTGGAACAGCTGCAGAATTCTGAATTTATATTTGCAGATATATATGCTGGTTGGCTTTGAGGAAAGCACGTATACATGCAGGTTTGACACATGGAAGTAGCGTATACCTTATAAAATATGTTTTAGTTGCTTCTATTTGCTGTTGCAGTGTTCTGGGTTCTGGCTTGGGTTCTGGTTGTATTCTTGTAACAGCATTTTGAATGATCAGATTGATGGGTTGTCAAAATGATTGATTGACTCGGTTGTGGTTGATTCAAAAGGAGATTGGTTGATGCAGATATATTTGATGATTGAATGATGTTGTTGATGGATCCAGTCTGAAAATTTATGAAACGAGGT
Source organism: Pinus taeda (assembly GCA_000404065.3). Classification (NCBI taxonomy): domain Eukaryota; kingdom Viridiplantae; phylum Streptophyta; class Pinopsida; order Pinales; family Pinaceae; genus Pinus; species Pinus taeda. Next base: position 16,494 of record APFE031100660.1, read on the forward strand.
CCCTGAAGGAAGAAAGAAGGTTGTAACCTTCTGTAGGTCGGCACCTATGTACTAGCAAACATATCGACTAGTACAAGAGCTAGGGGGTTGTAGATCCCTTCCAGTAGAAGCTGGAGAATGAGAGAAGGTTGTAGCTTTCTATAGGTAGAAGCATGCATACTATTATAAGACTGGACCAGTACAAAAATTGTAAACATAATTTTCTTATTATTAAAAGAAGACAGAGACGACAATAGCATGTGGTTTTCACCCACATTGGGTTTCCACCTTATATCTTGGTGTTCATGTGTGTTGCTTATATGTGATGCTTTATTCTTCTTTTACTACACTGTCTAATGAATTCCTGATATACTAATTAAAGTTCAATACATGATAATTTGGGTAAATCAAAAGATCTTTGCAGATACGCTGGTTTCATTAAGTACAATTGCATATACACGCTAGTTCACTGAGCTAAAGTAGCGTATACAAATCAGTTTTGAAAATTAAATTATTGATCTGATAGTACTAATTCACCCCCCCTCTCAGTATTATTTCCAACAATTGGTATCAGAGCAAGTTCTTCAGAAGAAGCTTGATCGCTTGAAGGAAGATCCATGATCATGAGTAATCAAGAAAGCAGGGGATCCATCAGACCACCAATCTTTGATGGGAGCAACTTTGTTTATTGGAAGTAAGAACCACAGCCTATCTTCAATCTCTTGGAACAGATGTCTAGGAAATCGTGGAAGGAGGATATACATTTCCATCAGCAATTCCTACAGATAGGACAGGTAAAAAGCAATATGAAACCAATGCCAAGGTTGTCAATAAATTATTGGGAAATCTGTCACAATCGAAATTTGTCAAAGTTATGCAGCTCAAATTAGCCAAAGAAATATGGGACAAAATCATTCTAAGCTACGAAGGAGACTCTCAGGTAAAACGTGCTAAACTGCAAACTCTCAGAATTCAATATGAAACTCTCAAGATGCACAATGATGAAAGTATAGCTATTTACTTCTTACGTATAGATGAGGCTGTTAATTGCATGAAGAATCTAGGTGAAGAGATAAAGGAAGTTACCTTAGTTGAAAAAGTTTTAAGATCCTTATCTGCTAAATCTGAATCAAAAGTATCTGCCATAGAAGAAAAGCAGGATTTATAGACTATTACTATGACACAGCTTCATGGAATCTTAATTGCCTTTGAGATGAGAAAAGGAGGTCCATCAGATACGAGAGAAGTTGCATTTAAAGCTTCAGCAAAAGGAAAAGAATAACTCAATGAATCAGGACATATTTCAGAAGAAGAAGAGGAAGTAAACTTTCTCAAGAAGCTTCAACGGGGTTCCGGAAGATTCAGAGGTAAACTACCTTTCAAATGTTTTGCCTATGGTAGAGTCAGTCATTATGCTGCCAAATGTCTCATAAAGATAAATATGATAAAGGGAAGGAATCTGCAAAATGGAGTAGAAAACAAAGTGTGAGTAAAAAGAGCTACTATACTCATGAAGATAGCGATGGTTTATCAAATAGTGATTGAGATGAAAATAGTAATGACTATAGACTTCTGATGGCTTATGAAGATGATGATTTTTTGGATGCTTTAGATGAAGATGACCTTTATGAAGAAATCTATAAACTCAAAATCTGTTTAGAAAAAAAGAATATGATTATAGAGAAAAACATAATGAAAAACTAGAATGTGAAATTGTGGGTCTAAGAAAGGATCTTGAGAAAACGAAAGCTCTCAATCTTATATTTTCTACAGGATCAGAAACCTTAAATGAAATTATCAAAGTGCAGGGTTCTCCTCTGATAAAGAAAGGTCTTGGATATACTGAAGAAGCATCTCAATCATAGAAGCCGTCAACCTCCACTAAAAGCTATCTTGATGCAGTAAAGAACAACGAATAGTTTGACAATCATTAGCAAAGGCATAAAGCAGATCACAAAGTAAATCAGGCTCAATTTACTTCAAGGATGAACAGAAGCCACAATCAACCTCAGGTAAATCGTACTCAATTTTCTTCAAAGATAACTATCAATAGAAACTACAATCACCAAGTCAGTAGATTCGATAATCGCAGGAATTTCTTTAATGGTCAATGTTTCTCATGTCATAATTTTGGACACAAAGCTACTCAATGTGTTGCTTCCAAAACCATTATGACTAGAGAAGCACGAAATCAAAGGAATGTGACAGGGATCAAGAAAAGTTCCTATAATAACTTTTCTCTTCTTGAAAATGATGTAGAATGCTCAATCTGTAACAACTTTGGCCATGAAGAATCTGAATGCATGAGTAAATTTCGGAAAATATCTCAAAAGGAGCAAACTCCATTAAATCCGAAAATATGGAGAAAGAAAGAACCGCAAACAAAAATATGTGGTATAGCCTTGTATGTAGAAGGACAAGAAAACCAGTGGTACATCGACAGTGGATGCTCAAAACACATGACAGGTGACAAAGAAAAAATACACTCATATAATGCCTTAGAAAAGGAAAAGAGTGTCTCATTTGGAAACGACACTCTGCTGCCATAAAAGGTAAAGGCTCTATTTTCTTGAAAGAAAAAGTTAAAGCTGGGAATGTTATGTATGTTGATGACTTAAAGCATAACCTATTGAGTGTGAGTCAAATGTGTGATCAAGGAAATGAAGTAGTGTTTCGATCAAATGGATGTGTTGTTTGTGAGCTTGATACAGGAGAAACCGTGATCAAAGGTACAAGAACTGCAAACAACCTATACATACTTAAGGGAGGACAACAACAATGCTATATAAGAAAAAATGATGAAAGCTAGCTATGGCACAGAAGATTGGGACATCTAAGCTTTTCTCAAATAAGAAAAGCATGAAGATTCTAGGTTGTTCGTGATCTTCTAGATATCAACATTCCTGAAAATACTATATGCAAATCATGTCAATTCGGTAAGCAAACTAGATCTCACTTCATCGAAAAGGAAGGGTCAGCTAGTAAGCCTCTTGAACTTTTTCATACTAATTTATGTGGACCATCAAGGAAAAAGTCACCTCATGGAGAAGAATACTTTATATTGTTCACTGATGATTTTTCCAGAATGTGTTGGATAGGTCTTCTCAAGCATAAATATGAAGCATTTGAAAAGTTCAAAGCCTTCAAAGCTTTGGTTGAAAATGAATCAGATCGCAAAATCAAATGCCTCAAATCTGATCGAGGAGGGGAATTTACCTCGGATGAATTCTTTGA
>APFE031100660.1:20453-38428 GCA_000404065.3 Pinus taeda
CTTTTGTGAACAACATGGAATAAAAAGGCAGTTCTCCACCGCAAGGACTCCTCAGCAAAATGGAGTGGTAGAAAGGATGAACAGAACTATTCAACAAATGGCTCGTGCTATGCTAGATGAATCTGGAACTCCTGCAACCTTCTGAGGTGAAGTTGCATTCGTCGTCATCACTATTCTCAACCAAGAAAATATTCAGGTAAACAACACTCAAACTCCACATGAACTTTGGTTTGGCAAGACTCCTACTATAAAATAATTCAAAGTTTTTGGAAGCAAATGTTACATCAAAAGGACTGGTGAAAAACTTGGTAAATTTGAACCCAGAGCAGATGAAGGTATTCTTCTTGGCTACTCTTCCTGAAGTAAAGGATATAAATGTTGTAATAAAAGACTTGGGAAAATTATTGAAAGTATTGATGTTGTGGTTGATGAAGCATGCAAAAATCCAGAATAGATAAAAGTTGAAAATTATGACAATTAAGAAGATGAGGATCATTTTCCCACATCAAATCACACTAATTCTCAAGAAGAAACCAATGAAGCACTAGAAGAAGAGATAACAATAGAAGAAGAGACTTTGTCCAGGTATGTTCAAAAAAATCATCCATAAACTCAAATTTTAGGGAAAAAAGGGGCAGGTGTGCAGACAAGAAGAACCATTGTCGAAGCCTCAAGCTATCTAGCATTAATATTTTCTACTGAACCTCAAAATGTAAATGAAGCATGTAGAGATGAATGTTGGGTCAAGGCCATGAATGAAGAACTTGAGCAAATTGAAAAGAATAATACTTGGGAATTAGTTCCTAGACCTCATGATAAGAATATCATAGGAATCAAATGGATATTCAAAAACAAGCTGAACGAAAATGGAGAAGTTATCAGAAACAAGGCCAGACTTGTTTGCAAAGGATATGCTCAACAAGAAGGTATATATTTTGATGAAACTTTTGCACATGTTGCTAAACTTGAAGCCATAAGAATGTTTCTGCTCTTTCTAGTTTTCAGAAATCCAAAGTATACCAAATGGATGTAAAAGATGTCTTTCTTAATGGAGACTTAGAAGAAGAAGTCTATATTGAACAACTAGAAGGATTCATTCTTGGAAATGATGAAAAAATTGTATGCAAATTCAGAAAGGCTCTCTATGGTCTAAAACAGGCTCCAAGGGCCTGGTATTACCATCTTGACAAATATCTCCACCAACAGGGTTTTTCAAAGGGGTCAGTAGATAGCAATCTATATACAAAGCTTGACACTGGTAAATTTCTAATAATTGTTGTTTATGTTGATGATATCATTTTTAGTAGTAATGAAGAATCCATGAGTCAGAATTTTGCTTCAGTAATGCAGCAAGAATTTGAGATGTCCTTGCTTGGTTAGCTTACCTATTTTCTTGGTCTACAAGTTCAACAAAATAAAGATGGTATTTTTCTCTCACAAACCAAATATCTCAAACAGATCCTGAAAAAGTACGACATGGAAGATTCTAAACTAGTATGTATCCCAATGGTAACAGGATGCAGTCTTAGCTCAAATGATGAATCAGCAATAGTATATCAACCAACTTACAGATCCATGATTGGTAGTTTGCTTTATCTAACAGGTACCCGACCGAACATCATGCATGCAGTGGGAATAGTTGGAAGATTCCAAGCAAATCCAAAGGAATAACACCTTCAGGCAGTCAAAAGGATTTTTAAATATCTTCAAGGAACACACAACTTTGGTTTATGGTATCCTAGAGATACGGATCTTACACTTCGTGCATATACAGATGTGGATTGGGCAGGAAGTGCTGATGACAGAAAATGCACTAGTGGTGGTGCATTCTATATGGGTTCTAGGTTAGTGTCTTGGTTCAACAAGAAACAAAGTTCAATTGCATTATCTACAGCTAAAGCAGAATACGTGGCTACTGCATCTTGCTACACATAAGTACTTTGGATGATGCAAACCTTGCAAGATATTCAGATCACATGTACTCCACCCATCTCCATTCTATGTGATAATACAAGTGCCATAAATATTTCAAAGAATCTAATTATGCACTCCAAGACCAAGCACATAACCATCAAATATCATTTCCTACGTGAACAAGTGCTTGAACAAAAGGTCGAATTGGAGTATGTTCCCTCCAAAGAACAGGTTGCTGATATATTTAGTAAACCACTGCCTAAAGAGAAATTTTAATATCTCAAACAAAAGTTGGGAGTAGTTTCTGCATCATCCTATTGTTAAATCCTATTTTTCAAAGAAAGGTGGTTATACGTGAGTTTCATGAAGCGTTGTCGTGTACATACGCAAGTTTCTGTGGGCATAGTCGTGTATATGTTGGTTTGAAGAAAAGCAGTGGGCCAGACTCAGGAAAAAGGGTTCTGCAGTCTTAGCTCAAATGATGAATCAGCAACAGCAAATCAACCAACTTACAGATACATGATTGGCAGTCTGCTTTATCTAACAAGTACCTGACCGAACATCATGCATGCAATGGGAATAGTTGGAAGATTCCAAGAAAATCCAAAGGAATCACACCTTCAGGCAATCAAAAGGATTTTCAAATATCTTCAAGGAACACAGAACTTCGGTTTGTGATATCCTAGAGATACAGATCTTACACTTCGTGCATATACAGATGCGGATTGGGCAGGAAGTGTTGATGACAGAAAAAGCACTAATGGTGGTGCATTCTATATGGGTTCCAGGTTAGTGTCTTGGTTCAGCAAGAAACAAAGTTCAATTGCATTATCTACAGCTAAAGCAGAATGTGTGGCTACTGCATCTTGCTACACATAACTACTTTGGATGATGCAAACCTTGCAAGATATTCAGATCACATGTACTACACCCATCTCCATTCTATGTGATAATACAAGTGCCATCAGTATTTCAAATAATCCAGTCATGCAGTCCAAAACCAAGCACATACGCATCAAATATCATTTCCTACGTGAACAAGTGCTTGAACAAAAGGTCAAATTGGAGTATGTTCCCTTCAAAGAACAGGTTGCTGATATATTTAGTAAACCACCGCCTAGAGAGACATTTGAATATCTCAGACAAAAGTTGGGAGTAGTTTCTACATCATCCTACTGTTAAATCCTATTTTTCAAAGAAAGTTGGTTATACGTGAGTTTCATGAAGCATTGTCGCGTACATACGTGAGTTTCTGTGGGCACAGTTGCGTATATGTTGGTTTGAAGAAAACTAGTGGGCCAGACTTAGGAAAAAGGGTTCTGCTATGGTTTTGTCAATTATCTGCTCTGTTTGATGATGGCTTCAATCTACTAATATATTGGTCCTCATAAAGTTGTTGATCACTTGATGTATATATGTTTGATGATGATGCTTTGATATCTCTCACTGACATATGCAATGATCAAATCTGACAGTGAACAGGTGGAACAGGTTCAGGGGGAGAACATGGTTGATGATATTTTGGGAACTAATGATGGACATATACAGGTTGTTGGTCTAGATGCTGTTGGCAGATGTTGTTGATGGTGCAAATCATATGATTGTTGTTGATGACTTTCATGGTCTTTTTTAAGATATTTGGTCTCTATTATATATGCCATGTATATCTTTTAAAGTAAAGGTCATGAAAAGGCCTAATTTGTAACCCCACTATGCATGGGATGGATGATGTAATATTTCTTGTTTTTCTCATGTATAAAAAATTGGTATATCCCCACTTGGTTGGGTGGATAAGTCAAATTTGGTATATCCCCACTTGGTTGGGAGATGGATGTATGGTGAGTCATTGGTGATAGGAAGGTCATTTGTGATGTATGTATATAGTCATGTTCTTTTAGAACATATTTTTGCAGGCTTTGCTTATGCTCAGGGGGAGCATGGACTCAATCATGGGAGCTCAATCAGCACACTCAGCATATCAGAGAATTCAACATGAACTCAGGGGGAGCATGGACTCAATCATGGCAGCTCAATCAACACACTTCAGCATATCAGAGAATTCAGCATGAACTCAGGGGGAGCATGGAATCGATCATGGGATCTCAATCAGCACACTTCAACATATCAGAGAATTCAACATGAACTCAGGAGGAGCACGACCCTTTTCCCTTGATGTCAAAGGGGGAGAGTGACTTGGTGTGGTTTTTTCCATCAAGTCCAAAGGGTGAGATTGTTGGTATTATGATGTATGTGTTGTACTTGATGGAAACCCACTTGTAGCAAAACAACTCACTTGTATATCGTAGCTAGGTGAATCTACAGAAGAGATATCAGATGTGACAAAATGCATGACAGTAGTGTTTATAGATGTGATGAAATGCAGGGCAGCTTCAAGGAATCAGTTTAGAAGGTAACTCACTCAGATGAAAGATCAGGGTATAGCAGGTAAACAACAAAGAATTACAGATCAGTCTCACAGAATGAAGAAAGAGAGGTATATGCAAGTTCACCATTGACCAAGTTGCGTATACGTGCAGGTTCACTGTATACAAGTCGCGTATACGTACACATGCACTTTCACAGAAGGAAAAGCGCATATACCTTGGAAAACTAAATTTTTGGTTTGAAGTATTTGGTCCATGGTATTTTGATCCATGGTATTGGTCGAAGGTATCTAGTCCGAGGTATTGACCCTAGGTATTTGGTACATGGTATTAGTCCTAAGTGGTTTTAGTCCATGGTATTAAGAAAGGCCTAAAACTATTAAACGAGGAGAAGATCATTAGGCCAAGGTGTGCAAGTATTGAATATCTGATGAAGTGTGAGATCTAGTATGCAAGTTATTGGGTTATGGTGCATTGTTGGATCTGAACCAAGGATGAACCTTAGCTAATGATGAGGGATCATATCTAATGATAGATCAGGATCTTGAGGCATAAAATGAATTATTATTAGGTGCTTTTTCTCATGTATATTCTAGATCTAAATTTTGACGCATATATTATTCTGTAAATGATATGATCTGGGTATAACTAAAGTTTGGAACAGCTGCAGAATTCTGAATTTATATTTGCAGATATATACGTTGGTTGGCTTTGAGGGAAGCGCGTATACATGCAGGTTCGACACATGGAAGTAGTGTATACCTTATAAAATATCTTTTAGTTGCGTTTGTTTGTTGTTGCAGTGTTTTGGGTTCTAGCTTGGGTTCTAGTTACTGTATTCTGGTAACAACATTCTGAATGATAAGATTTATGGGTTGTCAAAATGATTGTTTAACTCGGTTGTGGTTGGTTCAAAAGGAGATTGGTTGATGCAGATATATTTGATGATTGAATGATGTTGTTGATGGATCCAATCCGAAAATTTATGAAACGAGGTCCTTGAAGGAAGAAATAAAGTTGTAGCCTTCTACAGGTCGGCGCCTACATACTAGCAAAAATATTGGCTAGTACAAGAGCTAGGGGGTTGTAGCTCCCTTCCAGTAGAAGCTGGAGAACGAGAGAAGGTTGTAGTCTTCTACATGTAGAAGCCTCGTACTGGTATAAGACTGCACCAATACAAAAATTGTAAATAGAATTTTCTTATTATTAAAAGAAATCAGAGACGACAGCAGCAGGTGGTTTTCACCCACATTGGATTTCCACCTTATATCTTGGTGTTCATGTGTGTTGCTTATATGTGATGCTTTATTATGCTTTTACTACATTGTCTAATGAATTCTTGATATACTGATTAAAGTTCAATACATGATAATTTGGGTAAATCAAAAGATCTCTGCATATACACTAGTTTCATTAAGTACAGTTGCGTATACACACTAGTTCATTGAGCTGAAGTAGCATATACAAATCAGTTTTGAAAATTAAATTTTTGATCTGATAATACTGATTCACCCCCCCCTCTCAGTATTATTTCCAACATTATTTGTAGGATAACATTACCTTGCAGGGGAAATAACCGCAATTGTAAATAGAAAATTGATGTACCTCTTTTCAAATACTAAAATATGAATGACCTATTCATTTGAGAAGGGCCCAGAGACATAGCCCGGGAGGGGTGAACTTCGTCACCAAAATCCATCTCATTGTTCCTAATATTTGTATAGTTATTTGTGTTATGTTCTTAATGGATTAACATACACACAATAATGAATTCGTGCTTGAAAGGAATTTTAATAAACATTAGTTGTTGTTGAAGACTCATTTTCAAACTTGCCAAGTGAAGAGGACGATCTTTTTCTACAATTTTCAGATCATTTTTGGTATCAGAGCCGATTCTCACAAAAGTGAAAGGATGGGTAAAAGCTTGAGGTAGATTCGATTGCAAGAACTAGAAGAGTTCAATCAGCAATATCAACATGAGAATGTTGCATTGCGACGGATGGTGCAGGAATTGTAGGAAGACAAACAAAGACTACAAGTGAAGATTGAAGCCTTGCAGAAGAATCGAAAGAGGACTAGTCCTTCAATTCAAAATCCATATAATGTAGGAGAGAATGAAGTACCTCCACTTCATCAGGAAGATGAAGAAATTTAACTCTATCTACCACTCCAAAATCAAAATCAGTGGAAGAAGCCATCGGTACTTTCTCCTCACCTTCTGAGGAATTTCCTTATGTACCATCATCTCAGAAAATTGTTTCAAAAACAAAGTCTTCCAACGATATTGAGATTGGAGTGTTCGAGAAGCATACCAAAGCAATGGGTATGATGCTGATGAACAAGATGGGATATCAGCAAGGACAAGGCCTCGATAAGCATGGCCATGGCAAACTCCAGCCAATCTCAGTGCAGGAAAGGCTAAAATATGAAGGATTGGGATACGACTAATTAATATGTGACTAATGTGGGAATATATGTCACATCACAGACCGGTGTTGGTCCTTACATCCTTAGCTCATGCTAAAGAAGATTTAGGATCAAGAAGGCAAACAGATGAATCATTCCAATAGTGATTCAGAAGGTGAGTTTTATGATGAAAGTTATTAAAAGGGTATATACATGTACCTTTTGTGGGAGTAACACACATTGTGTAGAGGAATGCTGTAAGTAGAAGGTTTTCAACAAAAATATGGGTGCTACAAGGAGTAGGCCACAGAAAGATGACACAACACTACAAGTGAAGAAACGTCCAAGAAAGACTTTAATCCAGCCAGAGAAATACTCACCGTCATCAAAACAAATCTCAGGAAGATCCAACAAAAAGATGACTAGTAAAAACTCAGGAGAAATAGTTTGTCTACAATGCAAGCTAAGAGGACATTCGAAGAACACATGTCTAATGTTGCCATGTGAGTCGACACCAGCACAAGCAGAGCAAGAGGAAGCAAAGAAAACTAGAGAAGACAAATGTAAGTCTCCAGAGAAGTGTCTTACTTGCATTAGGGGAATTTTGAGGTCTAAAATGGGCATCCTAAGGAAATTATAAAATAACAGTGGAAATAATAAAACAAGATTTGATTGCATCATCAAATTTTAGAGGGAAAAAAGAAAAAACTATTTTTTCAACTCGTATTTTCAATTTATCTCCCTATGGGTTTACTCAAACTTCGAGCGGAAACACTCCTTGGATGCAAAATTTGATTCCTCATCCAAGGAATACCCATTTTGCATACTTTCGATGACCCTACTATACGAAAAATGAGAAATACATGAAAAACATGATTACAATCACATTTTTTCATGTATTTCTCATTTTCTTTGTAGCAGGGTTTATCAAAAGTATGCAACATGGGTACACCTTGGATGAGGAATTAAATTTTTCATCCAATGAGTACTACCACTCTAAATTTGAGTAAAACTTTAGGGATATAAGTTGAAAATATGAGTTGAAAAAGTAGTTTTGTTATTTTATTATTTTTTAATATTTTTACTTTTTTACTCCAAAAATGGTGAATCATCCCCCATGGTTGACATCATCATCTTGATTCCTATTGGTTCTTATAAAGTTTATTTTGGTTGTACATTTTTCTTAGGAGTCCCATTTTAGACCTCAAAATTCCCCTAATAGAATTGGGTAGATCTTATGTTGTATTTGTAATTGAGTGTCTATGAATTGTCATCGCATCAATAGACCCTAGTTGAGTCTGTAAATAAGGTCGAAATGGTTTTTATACTGATGCTTGAATGTAGTAAATTCATGTTTGTAATAAAATTTTGGAGGTCCAAAATTCCTTTTTGTTGGGAGGTATGATCCAGGATGGATCTTGTTAATTTCAATCGAAGTTTTCTAGGTAATGTTTGAAGACCAAGATGGTCCTAGATAGCATTAGTTCTCGACATGCTCGAAAATCTGTAGTCTCAAATGCTCGAGATATCAATGCCAAGACAAAGAGATCGTTGCGATGAATCCAACAATATCTTCGGTTTCAGAAAAGGCCTCCAGATGAAGGAGAAAACGCTCATTAATTTTTTTCCTCCAAACAAGTTAAAAGTCAAAGTTAACACACTAAAAGTCAAAAGGTCAAATTTTGATGTTTTATTTGGTTGGTTTATTTTGACCAATATTGGAGCGCCACATGGACCAATGATTGGCTTCCACGTGACCTCCTCATGGTGCACTAAAACTATTTTTATGAGCATAGGACCTCCGAAGATTCGACCTCATGACCTAGCAACAAACAACTCCAATCCAAACCATTGGATCATGGCTTTGTTTGAATTGCAATGGGGGCAAGGAATTATGTATGGTATATGTGGTATAAAAGAGGTTGTTTAAATGTGCCAGTTTAATATTCCATGCCATCGGAGCTCCAGTCAGAGATACGTAACCACCAAAGTATGGGTATATGGTGCCACAACAACCACACGTCAGTACATGGTTATACAACCAGAAGGGTTGGGTGAAAGACATCTGCCACAGCCACCACGTCAGCACAGGAGTTGGTGCAGAATATGTAAAACAATTATGTCACCACCATCATCAGAGTTTTCCACACGGTTCACACGTCAATGCCATGTGACAGCACCACCAATTTAATGTGTAGACATCACACAGTTGGAAACAGAGTTAGCACGAATTGTCAAGGATCAGTCTTGTCACATGGCAATAGTAGATGTCACGAACTCTGCAGTTGGTAAACCATTGGGGTTGATGTATGGTTTGAAACGTCAGATGCATATGCAAAGGATATGCTATGTCAACATGGCATAGAACATTAAATAAATATTATGTGGCAACAAAGTATTGCCATATGGCGTGGGCTTGTTATTAATGTCACTATGTTGGCATGCCACGGAGTTCTATTGTTGCGCCAATGTCCAAACGCCACCGGAAGATATGCCAAAGTCTATTGGATATGCATAGTTAATATGGTATTAATAACCACCAAGAATAGGTTGTTATAACATTGGTGCTGGGTTTTAATATTTGAAACCATAATGTATAATTTGGGTAATGTGAACACATCTCCGTTGAGTTAATCCACCAATCACATATTATATGACTTTCCACGGGGTCTAACACCGTTTGACTAGGATATTGATCCACTGAAGGTCTAATACAACGGAGAAAAAAAAAATGTTATAAAGCTGTTTAAATTATATACCATATGATATATATTACTATTTCGATTTAATTCTAATAGCCAATTTGTAAAGTTGTTATAACAGAAAACTCTAAACTTAGAGTTGTAAAAGGTTATAAAAGGTGGTCATAGCACTAAACAATGGACAAGCCAGTCGAAGCCATTACAAGGCCATTCAAAGCGTTTCGAAGCCATTCGAAGTTAGAGACAGTTGAAGCTCAGAGTAGTATTGAAGACTAGCTTTGTGAGCAATAAGGATTGAGCCAATTGCAGCATCAAAACGAGAAGGGAGTTGTGAGGAGCACAACTTGAAGTTTATGGTGAGAGCTATGTATAAGCTCATTTTGTAATTAACGTTCTGAAGTCATTCAGAGACTAAATTGGGTGCTTGAAGAACCGAAACAGGGGTTTTGGTGCTCTCCAGACTCATTGGCAAAGCATGTTTGTCAGTTCCATCAACTAATTCTTTAGAAATCAGTGCTTGAACCATTGTCCTTCCAAGTCAAGTTGAGACAAGTAATTGAATGATGTATTTTTTATGCATGATTTCTCAATTTCAGTTGAGGTTTAGAGTGCTTGCAGGAGACTCTTTGTTTTATTGTAGATGACACGTTGATTGCAGATTGTCAAGTATATTGTGAGAGTTATATGTAGGAGAATATTTCCTTACAGAGGAAATAGCCGCAATTGTAAACATCAAATTGATGTACCAAATTTCAAATACTGAAATATGAGTGGCCTAGCCTTTTGATCAGGGCTGAGAGACTTAGCCCGGGGGGGTGAACTCCGTCACCAACATTCGTGTTGTTGTTCATGATATTTTTATAGTTATTTGTGTTATGTTCTTTATGGATTAACATACACACAATAACGAATTCATGCCTGAAAGAAATTATAATAAACATAAGTTGTTGTTGAAGACTCATTTGAAAACTTGCTAAGTGAAGAGGATGATCTTTTTCCGTAATTTTCAAAGTAGGAAGCTAGTACTTCAGGATTTTGGGAGATCAAACTCATTATTGCAGTGATTGCAACAAAAGAGCGGAAGCAAAAATAAAGTAGTAGCAACAACAGTTTAAGTAGATCAGATTTAGCTCATGCATGCAAAGTTTTGAGGAGCAAGGGATATACTAGAGATTTGGTGGTTGAGAGGGAGCATAATTTACCTCTCAAAAAGGAGCCTTAAAAGCAACCTCAGCAAGGTGTGGAGCAACCAAAATTGGAGAAGCAGGGAGGAGACAAAGTGGACCCATCCACTCAAGAAGAGACTTCAAGTAGGGGGGAATTTCAATCCAAGTGGGTAGAGGGAGCACATGTAGCCATACCTCCAGGTGAGAGGCGGGGTAATGTGAAGCAATAGTCCCAAGAGTTGAAAAAATTTGGGCAGGGTCCATTGAGGTGTTTTTATCTCATGGATCATTACCTTGCTATGGGGGCCCACAATATTCAGTAGCAAGAGGACCAATGCCAGTCAGATACTGACAAGTGTAGAGTAGTGTTGACGATAGAGCATGAGGCTTAGTAACAAAGTCAACAACACATTCCATGTAGACAATTACAAACATAGTTGATTCAATTTATTTTGTTTGGATGCTTTTTTTGGTTGCAAATGTTGCAATAGAGACAACAATAGTGACAAGAGTTAAATGCAAAACATTCCAAAGGTACTGGATTGGGATAAATGTGAATCCCTTTCTTGTTGAGGGGGAGTGTTGAAAATAGAAACAAGAAATGTTAAAAATAACATCAAGAAAGATCCTAATTTAATATGTCCTTGAATTAAATTAGGAATAAAATTGTAATTCCACATCTCATGACAACTTGTATTAATTAACTAAGTTAATTTTACTTAGTTGGTTCAGTTAATTCAAATTGAGGGTCTAACTAGAGTCATGTAGAATGTCTCCTACATTATAAGAGCCCTGGTTGAGTTTATTTTGAGTTGTAATTAATTAATTCCGTCCAACTGAGTTTAAATTAGTTAAACTAGTTCCAATTGATGGAAGAACTAGTGGAAGGTCTAGTAGTGTGGTCTATTTGGGATATGTGATAGGTGGAGGAGAGTTAAAGATAGATCCTGCCAAGATCAAGGCCATCATGAAATGGACAATGCCTACTAATGTTTCTGAGGTCAAGAGTTTAATTGGGGAAGCATAATACTTTTGGAAACTCATAGCCTCATTTTTAGTGGTAGCAACACCTCTTCACGTTATAAAAACAAGTGGCAAGACTTTCCAGTGGGGAAAGAGTCAGTAGAGGGCTTTCGAGGAGATAAAGAAGAAAATTAATGAAGCACCAGTTTTGACATTACCAAACTTGTTGCATCCCTTTGAAGTGGAGACAAATGTGAGTGGATATGCTATGGGAGCAGTCTTGATGCAGGGAGGAAGGCATGTATGCTACCATTTTGAAGTATTTCGTGGGGCAGTTCTTAACTATCCTAACTATGAAAAATAGCTATATTCCTTGATGCAAGATGTGAAGAAGTGGAAGCATTATCTAATGGGAAAGGAGATAGTAATCCACATATATCACCAACCACTACAGTACTTGTAGGCCGAGAGTAAGATACAATAGACCAAACATTACGTTGTCACTTTTTCTAGCACCTATAGCACAATTGCTTGTAGAGATATATAAATCTTCCTAGAGACAACATCTGGGTTGATTGTAGACAAGTACCTAGGACATCTTAGATAGAGTAGTGCATGGAATATTATCAGTGAGGAGTTTCTACTACACTCCAATTATCACATAGTTTGGAAAGATAATAAAGGGGGGCTTGGTTCAATAGTCTTCCATCAAGGTGAACTCAAGCAGATACATGGACCTAAATACCGGTGTTGAATTGGGCTAATCTCAAAGAGGAATGTCTTGTTCTGATGGTCGACACACAACAATGAGCGACTTAATATTGAAGTTGTAGTAAAGGTGAAGAGGAGGAGAGAAAGGAAGGAAATATATGCATATGGTTGTAAACAAGATAGAATCCTAAACAAAATGTTCTAGCAGAAGGATGGAAAGCAGAAGAGATGGAATGATAGGAATTGTAGAGTGCAAATTAAGATTTCATGTTCTATAGATTATGGATACAGTTATCACTAATCAACATATGTAAATTTGTGCTCTTAAAAGTACATAAGTAAATATTTAAATAATACAGGTACTACTACTTAGCAACATACATATAACCATGAGATAATGAGACCGACAACTTCATTACATGATTTCAGTAAAATAGAAACATACATGCAATGAGATTTACAGAGGGGAAAATATATTGCTTACAACCATGATTGGAATCACCAATGATTTTCATTAATCCTCAAAATGAGTTCAATATACCAGTCCATTACATTTATCCATACATCGCTCAAGTCCCTCATGAACAAGTAATTAGAACCAAAGTTGAATCACAAAATTTGGACCACTGCGGGTGTAGAATTACAAAACCTATATTAAGTGTTTCTTCCCCCTATTTATAAGAAGAGGGGGAACTTTGAATTAATAGTTACAAAATATCCCAGCTCGATCTCCAACTGTCTAATAGACCAACTGTCTCATTGTGCGAAGACTTCTACCCATAATGATTTGATTCAGATTGATTTCGTTCTTGAAAATATAGATATTACCAAATAATAAGAAAAAGGAAAACATAATGATGATGGGAATAAAATATCTCTCAAACGCCCCTATTATGGCCTTTTCTCATGCCACGTCTCTACCTCAATGATCCGTCCATTCTACCTATCACTTTCGGTCTCAAACAAACTTCAATTCTTTACTTACAGGAAACCGGGAGTGGTTCCATATAGTGGCCATGATATATCCTTAACATTGCCGCCAACTCATCTGTCCCTCTAGCCTTCGTGTAGAACACTATCAAGGCCATGAGATGCATTGTTATAATGTCATAAGGTGATATCAGGGATTCTCTAGTATAATCTGTTTATTCTATAAATGTTGCAATAAAATGAATTATGATCCCTTTAGGCCCCTTTGGCTTTGAGCCCTTTGAATACTTTACGCTTTAAAGACCGCGGCTTATGCCACTTTATACTGTGCTGGGTGTGCAAATAGTTGAGACGGGGGATGATTCTTTGGAATACAACATCATTGATGGTACCCATGTTTAACACATTGGACCACATGCTTGAGCACTTGGGGCTTTTGTAATATCACAATTAGCGATTTCATGACACTGCCTTTGGTGGCCACCCTCTAGAATTTGCAATCGTCGAATGTCGATCACCCTTTGTTGTTCAACTCTTGGTTCTTCTACTTTTCTCGTGACCAAGAGCCAGCCCCTGCATCAAAGCCCCTTTAGAAATATCACAATCGAAGGTTTCACTAGGAACAACAATTCTCATCCTACGATCGTCGATTGGGCCCATTAGGAATATCGCAATCGACACTTTCTGACCCATGCTATTGGTATGACATCCAAAAACTTGCTATCACTGATTGCCAATCACCTCTTCTCCTTCGCCCTTGATTCCTTACTCTTCTTGTGACCATGAGTCAACTCCCATATTGGAGCCCCCCAATCGGAGGTTCGCTATCAGTGAATTCCTTTTGATGCACAATATGCTACTACCGTCGATTGTCGATTGCCAATTGGTGACGTCATAATTTCCACATGTTGCTTCCTAAGTGGTGACAAATTTCACCAAGATATGCCCCCATAGGACCTTGAAAATTCCATATGATCATGCCACATGTCCTCTGTACCTCCATGTGTCACCTATCATAGCTAATCCTATGCAACCACGTGTCTAGTTTGAGGAGAGAGAAAAGGCGCCCATCTACCCTTAGTTTTGACTTGAATATATTTGTCACATTTTTCAAGGGAACTCCTAGAGTTTCACCCTATTAGCCTGTTTTCCCCTGTAATTTCTTTGTAGTGGTCGATTCATGTACCATTGGGACCTCCATTCTCCGATTATGGGATTTTCCCTTAAGGCATTTTCTCCATGGCTTCTGGTTTTCAAGGGCAACTTCGATTTGCTATAACTTCTGAATTTGGGGTCCATTTGAGGAGTTCCATATACAGTTGTAAAGATATTTCCGAGCATCATACATTACAGGGGGTCTAATTTAGCTTTGAGTGCTTCTATTGCTTGGAAGATGACTTCAAACCTCTCTACTATTTTTCATCCTTTAGACAACAAAAAACATATAATGCAAAGGGTGACAACACATTACATGTGGATGGGGTTTCTAAAAAAAATTCATTTGGTGATCAAGTACAATAAGGGCGATGTAAACAAGTTGGCCAATATGCTTTCAAGGCCACCCACATCAAGGATTACAGCTTTGGGGACTCTTATGCACATGGAGCCATTCACCCACGATGCATACATAGAGGCATATTCAGAAGACGAGGACTTCAAGGAGGTGTTTCAACAATTACAGAGCCAAAGTCATGTGAACGATGGTGACAAAACTATTGAATACCATCTACAGGATGGGTTACTGTATAGGCTAGATATGATATGGGTTCCTAAAGGTGAGCGATTACAACAGATTAGAGAGGCTCACATCTCTAAGGTTGCAGGGCAATTTGGTGTAAGGTAGACCATGGCCATCTTGTAGAGGTATGTGTATTGGCCCAAGATGAAAGAGTAGGTAGCTAGGCTCATGAAATGATGCATGCTTTGTTGTACTAACAAGACTACAAACAAGAAGCAAGGTATATATCATCCCTTACATGTACCCACTCGTCCTTAGGAAAACATTTCCATGAAATTTATGGGAGGTTTACCAATGACCAGGAAGGGACATGACTACATGTTCATGGTAGTTCACAACTTCAATAAGATGTGTGTTCTGATGCCATGTAAAAAGACCATTAGTGGAAAAGAAGCAAAAAACTTTTTCTTTGGACAGGTTTGGGTGCACTTTGGGTACCAAGAAGCATTGTTTCAAACAGGGATACAATATTTCTTAGTGCATTCTAGAATACATTATGGGAGAAGATGGACACGAAATTAAAGAGCTAAAACATTCCATACACAGATAGATGGACATACAAAACTAGTCAACAAGACTTTGGTGCAACTTGTGTAACGCCTCCTCCCACATTTACCCACTTTTACAAGTTGTCCAGGGTAAACATGAGAAGTTTCGTCGTGTGGTTGGGCAGTAATCCCAGTGAAAAATATTTCCATCTCAGGGATTGACACACTGTGCATGAAATTATGAGGCTCCAACTGCACCCATAAGCCTGCTTGCATGCGATTATGACCCAATTTCTCTATTTTGTTCATGCGATCGCGAGATTTATGCCACTTTTTCAGGGTATCCTCCAAACCACTACCCATAAGTGCCTGTAACTTTATAGAGTCATGACAATGATATTAACAATGTTAAAAAATCAAGGCTTGAGAAAAAAATTGACCTATACATTCTTGATACCAGATAGACATTTCGTAAAAAGATAGTAAATATATAAGCTATAGGTCATGAATGCATACTACAGGTCATGAATGCATATATGATCATAAAATTTTGAATTTCATCTGGAAATCACCAAGAAGGCTCAATGCCCTCTCAAACTAGCAACAACAACACTTGTTAGACCATGCATTCATCAACCAACTAATAACTTATCAAATCATGAACAAGATCCATAACTAAAGCACATAATAGAACCATGCATATAACCATAATAAAACTCGTGACAAATCAACCATAAGATCACTGTAAAAATCAGTATAAGTGCTCATAGATTACAATTGGAAAATAACTCATGTTAACAGATGAAAATTCCAATCAATTTAGGGATTTACACGTACCACCTGAACATATATTTGGCTTAACCAAATCTCTCTTTCAGCTAATCATCCCCATGCCATATTCCAAGCATGAATGTATGACCATATGGGTTAAACCAAAATAAAACCAACTAGGGATTCTAGAGGCCAAACCACCTCAACCATCAAGAAAAATGATCTCACCTATACAGTCCATAAATCACTAACATCAACCCAAGTAGTCTCTACCCAAGTTGTCCAAGGCTCTAGGATCTAGTAACTCAACCCACAACCTCTAGGGATTCCGAGTTTTTTCAGGGCTCTAAAGAATTTATCCCAACCCATTGGCTCTAGGGACTAGTAACTCAACCCACAACCTCGAGGGAACCGAAGTTGTTTCAGGGCTCTAGGGAATTCGTTCCAACTCACAGACATAGGAAATCAAAGATCCAACCGGAAAAACTAAATGGGGAACCCACTAGATCATGACTATCCAGGAAATGGCATGGCAAGGTTGAAACCACTGTCAATCCAAACAAATATCCATGCCAATGACAACACATAACCAATGAATCACATACATATACCATGCATCCAAAAATACAGCAAGGATATCACACATGCAATCTGTTACCTCCAAACTAATATTGTAGCTACTGATCCAACTGTCTCCTTGTGCTTCCTTGATTTGTTTCTCTAATCTAGGTGATTGCTAGAATGCTCAAAGGATGCTCCAGAATGCTCTAAGTGTGCAATAGTGTAAGAGAGCCAAATTCTAAACTGGAAAAAAATATAGCAACTGAAAACAAGCTGAGAAAAGGATGTGAACTATTTCTTTGATGCCTTTTTATCATTGATGTCTCCTTTTTCTTCATTTTCCTCTATTTTCCCTTGCATGCAAATTTGTGTCTCTTCACCTTCCTTTTCTCCTATTTTCATTTATTTTCATAATTAAATGCCATTTATTACCTCTTTTCCTTTTCCAATGTCTTTGAAAATTTCCATAATCATTATTAATCCACAAGTGATGCCCACTATAATGTTTACCCACCATTCAGATTGGAATACATGTCCCATGACCTTGGTCTTATTTTATTTCCATGGAAAATAAACCAGGGGTTTTTACAACTTCTGAGGGGATACAACTAGAAGCATCTAAATACCTAGCTGAAAATTTATATATGAAACATTCTTACAACAGAGCATTCCACACTTCTCCAAGAAAGTTCCCATTTGAAACCTGTTTTGGATATTTTCTGCCTTCACCTTTGGACATTGCTTATGGGCAACAAGGAGGAGTTAGAGAAGATATTGCAGGAGATGCCTTAACGGCTAAATTTTTTATAGAGAAGATAAGACAGATCCATCTATAGGTATAAGATACACTCTAGAAGTTGTAGGAGAAATATAAGGCAAGGCATTATCAAAATAAAACAAAGAAATCATTCAAGGTGGGGGACAAAGTATGGCTATAGTTGAACAAGGAGAGTCTACAAGGGTCTGGTAAGAAAATCAAGGGTCTGACATGTGGACCCTGTCATGCAGAATGAGTCGAGGTTGCGGACAAGATCGACCTCCCTAGTATCTACTGATATCTAGTGACAAGGAAGCCAATAAAAAACTATCTTTCTCTAAATATGCGAGTAAATAAAGGCAAACAAGTGTTTTAGGCCTACCTTGGGTCCAATGCAAGTTTGTAGAAGCCTCGCTCCCTTGCTCCAAATGAGCTTCCTTGAAGTGTAATTCTGCAAACACAAACAAGCAAACCAAATTAAATA
>APFE031100673.1:0-34338 GCA_000404065.3 Pinus taeda
TCACTATCATAAATCTCTTTCTAAGATTTTGCATTTGTCTAAACAAAGTTTGTTGATAATTACTTGGTAGAAACTTACCTCTTAGATTTTCTACCATCCTGCTCCAATTCTTGATTGGTTGCTTGCCAAGTCTCTTCCTTTCTTCCTGCACACCATCCCACAAGAGCACTGCATGGCCTTTTAGCTTGGTGACATCAAACTTCACTTTCTCCTCATCTTCTGTTTCTTCATAATTAAAGAATTTCTCGATGCCATTAATCTAGTCTATTAATTCTTTTGGATTCAGTCCTCCTTCATATATTGATACCTCGGTCTTTGGCTTGGCTATGGATCTCTACATTCACTGAAAGAACCTCATCTCAGGAGTAACTTCTACAGATTCCTCCTCTGCAGCTTCAACTTCAGGTTCACTAACATCTCCATCGTCTATGCTCCTACTTGTTGTTAATGCATCTAATCTAGCTTGCATCTGTTGTGCATATTCCATTACTTCAGCATTTGCAATAGGCCGTCCTCTTCCACCACGTCCTTGTCCTCTTCCAAATATGAAATCCATAGTAACTTTCCTTCTCCTTCTTCTGAGATTCAATCCAATGTCAGCTGGTTGTTGTGATACCACTAATGGTGACCTGGGTGCAAGCAATATGGACAACCTCTCAAATCTAGCTATAAATTCTTCAATTTCAGGCTGAATCTCTCTTTCTGATTTTGATCACGTAACAGTCATCTAATGGTAAAACTGACGGTCACATGGGCTTTTCTTCAATTGCCCCTATCTTGGTTATGGTTCACAATTAACAAACCGCCTTTGTTCCTATCGGAATTGTAAATCCATAGGATTTACACAAAAACATTATCAATGCTTTTAATCACAATCATGGCTTATAAATAGGCTTTGTATAAATTCTAAAGAATTTCACTATCAACATGGTAATATTCAAAGTATTGTGTTATACGCAATATACACTATCGGTCCCTCTCAACGCTCCTTCTCCGATGCGATAACACGTGGCGTTATTGGAGATCGCAATTGGCGATTCCACTATTCCAAAGTCCTGGCTCTTCCCACTCCCACCTTGCGATGCAATAACAATCGCAGACCCGATAATTTATTAAAGTATCCCTATAGCGTTTCATCTCTGGTAGTGTTATGCTATCGGAGTTCGGCGATTTCAATGGTCTTCTGCTCCACTTAAGGTCTTGCAATGTGATATTGGTTCAGACCTGATTTGCGTATGAACCAAATCTAATAGAGTTTCAGGTCTAGAACTATACCCTAGCTAAGTGAATTTTCGATTTCTCTGTGTAAAACAGAGTTTGGCTGTGAACTCTATAAAATGATTCAAGGAGCCTGTGATTGCCGATGTGAATGAAAACTACCCAATAGGCCTACACTTAAGTGTTGATTGGAAAACAACCATTTGAATCACCATCCATAAATAAGGAAAACAACAAAACCAGAACTGATACATGTGTAAAATACAACTTAATAGAAAGTCATTAATTTGGATGAATAGAGAGAGGTTTTGCAAAATGATAATGCTTTTGGGCCCAACCTCCTCTGAGAGTCCCATTGTTTCTTATTTATAAATAATAGATAAGGCCTTCTCATCCATTATCCTTTATAAAAGCATGGCTTTTACATAAGTGATTTAAAGCAATAAAGCTACTATAGCTTATCATAAAGCGACTTATTACAACTTGATCTTTATTCTTAATTTTATCATTATCCTAAGCAAGAAAAGCATGAAAACTTGTTGGCTAAAGGACCCAACTCCCTTGTCTATAGATTTTTTTTGGATTTTTGGAATATGTTTGAAGATTTTCCCCTCTAAGTCACATGCTCCTGCATCAAGTAACCGGATAATGACAATGATGCTCACAAGAACTAATAAGAGTGAACAAGTTGGATTGTGATTAGACCTCTTGCCTTTCAACCTTATGACTAAAATCCATTACCCTAGGATGGTGACGAACATCGATAATGTCACAAAACCCATGATCTTGGTAGGTCGACATGTAATGAGATTAGCTATCTTTCAGTGTATATATTTTCTCTTTTTCATACTTTTTAATTAAACTCTGATAAATATTAATCCTTGAGAGATTACTTAGAATATGGGGAGAAAAATATTCTCCTTAAGAGCTAGAGATGGTGTGAAACGTTTATGTTTCCAACTTCAAATTAATAATGTTGTTAAAAGTAATCTATGTTTCCAAAATATGAATTCCTCTTGAATAATATTGGACTCAGATAAATCCTCTAAATAAAACCAAATCAAAGATTCTGAACAAAAATATTGTTTTGCTAAAATCAAAGTGGAAAAATTGATTCATCAACTGATACATGAATGAATAGAACATATAATAAAAGTATTGTTTAAAAATTTTCCAAGCATATTTGATTGTGGAATGATACATAAAATAAAAATCGAAAGGAATCCAAACCAAGTAACAACATACTCAAAAGAACAAACTAAAACACAAAAAATTAAATAAAATCATAGACAAAAGTATATCCAAAATTTCGTTAAAGGAGATCATGCAAATTATATTTTTAAAAGCTTCCTATTGACTCAGATGCTGTGTATGTTTCCAAACAAGATATGTTTAGAACACATTTCCTATGGTGAAGAAGGTCAAAAATAAGAAAAAGAAACATCCAAAAAGACCAAAAGAATGGAAATTTAGTGATCCTACTCTTTTAGACTAAGAGGAGGAGGATAATAAATAGTTACAACCATAAAAAGATGAAGAAAAAGGGAAGGGGACTTTGTGGCTCTAGATGGGGTTTCTTCTCCTCCACCATCGAGTTCGGAATTAGAAGAACAAAGCCTTTGGAAAGCCCAGGTGGTACCAAACGAGTTCATTACTTAGAGGGTTCAGAATTAGAAAAATATCCCCTTCTTTTGGAGGGGGCTCAAGATTTAGTTTTGGTCCTTGTTGACCCAAACCCTCATGAGTGGAAACATGTTCAAAGATGGAAAGACAAGAAATAAAAAACTGGCTCAAATTGTCATCCTTAATTTCCTTCTTCTCTCATTTTTCCATTTTCCTTATTTTCTTTTCTTATGCTCAGTTTTATATTACCATTTTTTATCTTGATATGCTACTTTTATCTCACAAATGTAATGATATGGTCTCATCATGCTAGTTGCATACACTTTATTTGTGTTTACAAAATGTAATTTTTTTTATTAATAAAAATTATGGTTTTTTTCTTATGGAAAAAAAAAAATCCCTTCTACTAGGAGAGACTCATGTTCACCCTATCATGTATGTAATAAAAATGTGTTGGGTCTGATATTTATTGTAATAATAACATTCCCCGCCATAATCTCTAAAACCTGGTGTGTTCCCCCTTGTGCTTGTGGGCCTTGTCCCATTTTAAAACCCGGTCGTCAACTTCAAGATCTTTGTTAAAAGAAGACTTACTATCAAACCATCATTTTACCATTTATTGATGTTGATTTAAATTGGTTTTATCTCTCTCTCTCTCTTATTCTAACTTTCACAAATAATTAATTCTATCTCTTCATAGTCGATGACTTAATTTCTTGAACACTCTTGGACAATAGTAGAGAAGGAGGAAAAATATGAGGGGGTAATATAGCTTCTCTACCATAAACAAGGAAAAAGGGTGAATTTCCAATAATAGTTTTTGGTGTGACCCTATTACCCCATAACACATTAAATAATGTAGTATGCTAATTTTTATGATTTATTGAAATGGTTTGTTTAATTATTTTTAACAAGTTATTGTTTGATTATTCAACAAGACCATTTCCTTGTAGATAATGGAGTTAATGTTCCTTTATGTGTCTATATTGTTTTTTTATTTATCTGTCTTTGTATAATAGTGGCATCAAAGTTGAGGGAAATGTGGAACAAGCTATGTGGTTTTACATGGGAAAGGAGAGACAGGATAAATGGATGTGTGTTATGTTGAGTATAGGCAAGCTACACTAAGAAGATTGGGTCAAGGTGATACAAGAAAAATACATGATTGTTGAGTGGAGATTAAGGAGTACGTGCAAATTATGGATCAAAATATGTCAGAGATATTGTAAGAGAAAGATTGTGCAACTTCATGGACAAGAGAATGTAGATGGAGTCAACAATGCTAATTCCAGGTGAACGAAACAAAATGTTTTAGAGAGACATAATAGTGTATGAATACCCTATAATTATTGGTCGATATTCTAAATCCTATACATAGCCAATATTTATTCCTCGAGATCATTGTGAGACCTACTATTTAGGTATACATCTTGTAGCTTTGTAGCACATGATGTCATCCCTCTCATGAATATAGAGGATGGAGTAGCAAATCATGGAATCAATCACATGAATAGGTATGTGAGAAATTAGTGAATGAGAAGGATCACAATTCAAGGTTACACATTTAAGTTTTCTAGTAAACTAAAGATACTAATAATTTCCACATGGATTTTCCCATTGCTTGATTTTGCACATGAATTTGGTGTGTTATTGGTAACTTCTATCATATTACTCAATTTTTTAATTGTTTTTCCCATTTATGGGTTTTCCACATAAATTTGGTGCGTTTTTCGTAGCTTCTATCACTTCACTCAATGTTTTGTTCAAGTTTATTTTTCTGACTATTTTTAATGCAACCACTAATGGGATCCCTAGTTCCATTCTTCGAAATAATATTAATCTTTCCTTTCTTGAAAAATCAATTAGTCAACTACTAGTAAAAACTTTAAAGATAAATGAACAAAATTCATCACTAATAGAATCCCATAAATATTTGTAGGAGTCATAATGCATCACATACATACTTGAAGATTCACTAAGAAAAAAATTGTGGAGGACCACACAATAATGGGCGTCTCTAATAGATAACACCCCATTGTTCTAAAGATAAAAAGAGAAAATATTATGAAAATTATTGTTATGCATACCTCTAACGCTATTAAGATCCTGAGCTATAGAACCAAGCAGTCAACTTTGATAGTGAAGGAGCTTAACTAACAAATTGTCCCAAGTAAATTATAATTTCGATTGGAAAATGACTTGAACCATTCACTATTGTTTCCCTACTGATAATTAAACTGAGCATACTAATGACCCTTGTCTAGCCTCTTTGCTTCCAATTACAATGAAAAATATAAGGACATGCCTTTAAAATGACCCCAAGCATGCTTATTTGAACCACTACAAGCCCACAACAATCCCATGCCATTCAACCACATTGAATACACCTCCAACAATCCATTCTATAACTAAAATATAGGAAGTGATCTAGTACCAAAGCTTGAATTGATTAGGATCATAAATGATATAAAAATCAACCACACAATTTAAAATCAAAATGATGGCATGTGCACAACAATTATGAAGGTCCAAACTAGAGATAACTACAAAACTATAAAAAAGGAAGAGATGGCTATAATGAAACCTCCAATCCCTTGAAAATTCTCTAAAGTCCAAAAAGGGGAATTCCTATAATACTTCATTATGTTATGAAACTTAGAAAAAACAATATTAACTTTATGAAAAGAATCCATCTAGTCGATCACATTCAACATAGTGTGCACTAAAATATTCCCACTACAAAGAATAATCCAATAAACATTCCATGAAAATAAAGAGATGCATATTTATAGGGAAAATTAAAGTCTAAATTATTGAATTGGTTTCATGTATAAAATCCATACAACTTAGATGGATGCTTCATCATTTTGCACGGTTGGGGAATATGACCTCCAGTTGGGTGATTCACCCACATAAGAGAAGAGATTATCTTTTTCTCATTCATTTTGACAAACCAAATTTGCTCACGCATAAAGCATGAGTCATTTCAAGGTGAACAAGTTAAACCTAAAATAAACATTTTAAATGCATCATGGATTACATCAATAATAATGATGAGTAAGTTTTTTAATTGAATAAAATTATGGTGATATGGGAGCACTTCTCCAGTAAATTAGGAAGGAAGGTTGGTATGCACATATCATGCATTATATTAGTAATAATGATCACTAACTGTCTTGATTGAAAAAATATATGGTGATATGGGAGCACTTCTCCAATAAATTAGGAACAAAGGTTAGTATGCACACTTAGGCTTTTCAACCTTATGATTTTTCAATATGAATCCCATTAGGGTATCTCCAATATCTCACTTAACACCCTCTTATTGAGTGGTGCCATGGAGGAAACCCCTGTTGAGGGAACAACCCCTCCTATCGCATTGTGATTTCAAGATATATTGTTCGTCGTGGACCAATGCCTACAACACCTCATCAATCAACCCTTGGATGAAGACCTAAGTCAAGAATTCAAATCAAAACAGGAAGGACAAAATCCCTATGGAGATTATACAAAAATCATAACCACGGAAGATGCCTTCCAAATGTAGTAAAAAATAAAAAATTAAGATTCAATTTAGGATAATGGAGGACTGCCTCCAATATATGAAGGATCATGCACTGATTTATAATTTCATCAACCTATGGCCAACAAAGAAAACCCTCATCAATTGTATGCAAAGAAAATGGAAGCATAAGCATGAAATAGATTTTCAAATGGGTGAAAAAGGATTCTTTACAATAAGATTTAGAAATATGGAGGATAAACCTACGGTCTTCAAAAATGAAACCTACTTCTTCAGCAATGTTGACCTATTCATGCATTTTAGGAAGGAAAGGTACAACTTGTAAGAGGAATATTTCCTAGAAACACTAGTATGGATTTGGCTCTTTCCACTGCATAAGGAATTTTGGAATGAAGATGTCTTAGAAGGCATCGAAAATACAATAGGAAATTTTGTAAAATTATTAGAAGTTACAAAGAGATTGAGGTATACTTCCTACACTTACGTTTTCATTTATATGCATATTTCAGAACCCTTACTGACTTCCATCAATTTGTATCATTATGGTGAGACCCATCAACAAACCCCAGATTATGAGAATGTTCCATTTTTCTACTATCGTTGTCATGAATACAGTCACTTGTTATGCAATTTTGCTCTCAAATAAAAGGATCCTCCATAAGAATAGACAAGTCGAAAGGATGGCAATGGTTTTGAGATAATGTCTCTCTACATAAGAAATTAGTGACAATATGAGGCATTGAGATCCAAGGAATCACCCCAATTCAACAGTAGGTATCTCAAACTTAATGACAACTAGGAAATGACAAATATCCTAGCCCAAGAAACCCTTCCATAAAACCCTAATGTAGATCGCAACTCCACGAAAAGGAAAACCTAATAAACCAATCAAGAGGATCCAAATGAATACAATCATGTAGTAATGGAAGCCTCTCGAGAACGAACCAAAGATGATAATGAAGAAATGGATGTGGGTAAGGTCACCTTAGCAAGCATGGTTAAAGAGTTAAAAGGAAGAGATATATGGATGGTACCTGAGTAGAAATTTCAGTAATTCCTACAAGCTTACGTAAATTTCTACAAATGCAATAGATCATCCTTCCAACACCATAACTCATCGAGTTAAGGAATCCAAACCCACAACATCAAGGAGACCACAAAGCCATAGAGAGAAATAAAAAAGGGGATACAAAAGCAAGAAGGGTCTCCCTAAAGAAGAAGGAAACATGCTAGCTAAAATAAGTCGATTTGTTCTCTTAATCTTTCTGGGAAAGGGACAATTTCGTGGAGGCTTCAAACTTTCTATATCAAGGATCTGACCATTAGTTTATTTTCCTGGATGATGATATTAAAGCCAATCCCATGAGTAAACCATTTTTTAGAGCTTTTAGCTCAAAGATTCCTCATTCTTCGACAAAGCCAACAAATGGTGGCACAAAAAATCCCCCTCTTAGAATTTCTTCCATGTTCTATTCCAACATAAAAATAAGTTTTCGAAGGCCAAAATAAAAAGTGGAACAAGGATTAATTTAGGAACATCCATCAACCCAAATAGGAGTTAGAAGCTGACATGGAGAAAATACAACAAAATTTTTTACTAGAAGCCCACATGGAGGACTTGGTTGAAGTTGAGGGTACAAATTTAATCTAGCTTGAAGAGTTTCTTGTCGAAGAATAAATTCTCTGGAGGAAAAAATCACGTATCAAATGGCTTGAAGATGGCAAAGAAAGCACTAGCTGCTTTCATAAATCCATGACCAAACATCATCATCACAACATAATTTTCTCTCTCTATAACAAAGTGAGCCAAAAAATAATAGATCATGAGGAAATGGAGAAGGAATTCGTTAAATTCCATCATCATATTCTCTCAAGCCTCATGACAACAAATTTTGAGACATCATATGAATCATGAGATCCATCCCATGCATGGTTCATGTAGAACACAATGACACCTTAACAAGATCAATATCCATTGAATAATTAGAGGGAGAAGTCATGAGCATGATGAAAAGGAAAGACCCTAGAATGGACAACTTACAATGGAATTTTTCAAGCCTTTTCCCCCTTTCTCAAGCACTAAATTCATGATATGGTTGAGGTGTCAATGGCAACTTCTTTAGTGCTTCCAAATCTCAATGCCACTTCCCTTACATTGATCCTGAAGTATAAAAAATTCAATGCTCCCTTTGGATTTAGGGCCATAGACTATGTAATGTCATCTATAAACTAATAATGAATTGTATCGCAAAACAACTCAAGCCCATCATCCCAGCCTCAATTTCCCCAAAACATACATGCTATGTGGAAGGAAGAAACATTTTGGATGGAATTGTGTACAAAGTAATTGAATCTCTGAATTAAAAAAAAAACTGTGTATGCTAATCAAAATTAATATTTCAAAATATTTTGACAAGTTCAGTTGGTCATATCTTTATCCAATTCTTCAAGCCTTCAGTTTCTATGAGGATTTCTTAAATTGGGTGGGATATTTAGTCTTGTCTCCCTTTTTCTAAATTTGACTTGATGGTTCCCCCACTTATACTTTAGAGTATTTAACAATTTGAGCCACTCTCTCTTTTCCTTTTCATCTTGTCTTTTTAAGGCCTAGGTTGCACCATCACTCAAACCATCCATTAAGGCTCTCTAAAAGGTCTTTGAATTTCCATATATTATTTTCTTGTCTCTCACCTTTTGTTGACGATATACTTCTTATCCTAATCTCCAATATTATAGAGAAAAAAAACTCTTAAAAGGATCCTAGAGTACTTATCATTACCCTTTGGAACCATTACAAAATTTGGCAAATCCAATCTCTTATTTTTCAATACCATTATGATCGTCTAAAGACACATAACTTGCATCCTTGGTTACCAAAACAACCACTTGTTGGAAAAGTACTTGGGTGACACTAATGGAATACACATTAAAATCCAAATTATGGAAGGACCTCCTTGAGAAGCTTAAGGATAAACTTAACCGTTGGACTTTTTAAGCCCCCAATATTGCATGGTGAGCCATTCTCCTTAAATCTATGCTACAAGTTATCCCCAATTTCCTCTTCACTTCCATAACATGCCTCAAAGAAATTCTCAAGTCTATTAAAAACATTAATATCACCTTTGTATGGGGTGGAGCTTGCATGGAAAATAAACATGCCCCAATAGATTGAGATAAGTATGTTTAACCAAGTTAAAAGAGGTTTGGATATGACAGATTTAGAATCCCTTAGTAAAGTCTTCGAATCAAAGATCTAGTGGATGTACGAAGTGGGGTGTTGAACATTAAAAGTAGATATGGACATAAAAATATAGAAATGAGATCCATTTACAACATCAAATAAGGAAAATGTCCCACCCCCATGGCTCTTCAATCTAGAATCATGCTATTTCGAATAAAAAAACCTCATTCAAATGCATAGCTTTGGGATATCTGTGACGGTAATTCTTCCCTCTTCTGGGAAGACTTAAGGAAACAAATGAAGAAAATCATTAATAAAGGGTTCTACGATGAGATCAAGAACACATTGCAAGCTAAACATTGGATTAAGGTGGTATATTAGTGGTAGGGAAACCCAACAATAGATTTTTGGCACATATGGAATCATAAAGGTTGATGGCCACACATTGAAAAGAATGAAAATGTGCAACAATTATCGATTGATCTTCAGAACAAGAAAACAACCTACTAGAATGGTTCGAATAAACATAGCTAGGGGTATCAACCCAATGGAACCTTCATAATAAAGGAAGCTTATTCCCTCTTTACATGTCACAAAGATCTCACAATCCAAAAAATATGGAAGTGCATCTAGTCTAACAATCTATAGATGAAGGTGGACCACTTCATATGGTTCTTAATAAGGAAATGTACCCTTGTATTTGACCAAGGATATAATTCAATTTCAAAGGACCTTTCTTTGACCACCTATGGTGTAATGGAGTAGAAGCTCTCACACACCTATTTAACACTTGCAACTACTCTCTAAATCTGTTGGATCACATGGTCATTTATTTTAACATTTGGACAAGAACGGGGGAAACATTTCCAACACAATCATCAACCGAAACTCACCCCAATTTGAGAATCCGATCTTCAATAGAGCTTAGCAATTAACATTAGGTCTATAACTCTCAAATATCTTGGAGGAGTGAAAAAACTACATATTTAAAAGTGAACATGTCCTGGCCTTGCTATTTGGTCCCTCGTTTTGAACAATCTCAAGAAATATTCTCTTATTCACCCTTGCCCTCCATATTCTTGTATTTTTTATCCTTCTTAAATTCAAATTATACAAAACTTATTTCCCTCCATTTCCCCTCTCTTCCCTCTCCCTCTCATCCCACTCCTCCCTCCTCTCCCTCTGAATGGTATCCCCATCCCTCTTTCTTTATTAAGCTCAAATTTGAGAGTGCCTCCAAAGGAAATTTAAGTCGTGCAAACTATGGTATCATCTTTAGGAAGAATCAGGGACATGCTCTCTTCTATCACTTTAGAACCTTGGGCCACAACACTAACATGTTAATAGTGCCCTTCTTCATCTATCTTGGCATATTATTCAATGTTGTGATGTTTCCAAAATGACTTAATGTACACATGGCAATTTGGGTAAGGTTTCCTATTATCGATACCATTTATATCATTTAGTTGGATAGTTGAGGGATGTGAAAGGGAAAAAGCTATAATGGTTCTATTTTTTTTTTTAGTCTACAAGTAGAAGGTTTAGACCACCCTAACTTAGTCCATTTTTCTTTGAAAGTAGTGGGTTGCCCTCAACACTTGGCACATCATCCTTATGTTCGTTGTAAATAACACAATACCCTTTTCCCTTATTACGACAAGCTTCACTCCACTCAGGTATATTGTTGTCCTCAACATTACTTCTTTGTTTCAAATTTTCCATTTGGTTTGTATTTCTTGGGGTTAGGTAATTCTTTGCTTGTCAATCTTTATTTTAGAGCTTTCCCCCACTTCATGTATCATCCTCTTTCTCATGCTCCCTTTTGCACTCTCACCTCCTATTCCCTTAGTTTCCTTTGCCTCCCTCCATTGCTCCTTCCACCACAGACTCTAGTTGGTACCTTTGCACTTTCCCTACTTTCTCTGTAGTGTCGAGTGAGAGATCTTGTTCTAGAAGAGGATATGGGGGTCACGGTCCTCAAGGAAACTCATGAGTTAGGGCCCAACCCCAAGCCTCAGTAGACAATTTATCTGGGAATTCTCCCTTAGTCGTTCAAGATGAATTATTGGGAATTAAGCAAGAATTGGTTGATGAGAGAGATGAAATGCTAGATTGAGAGGTTATGGCTAATCATTAGAGAAATTTTGAGGTCTAAAATGGGCCTCCTAAGAAAAATGTACAACCAAAATAAACTTTATAAGAACCAATAGGATTCATGATGATGATGTCAACCATGAGGGATGATTTATATTTTTGGGGTAAAAAAGTAAAACGATTAAAAAATAGTAAAATAATAAAACTATTTTTTCAACTTATCTCTTTATGATTTTACTCAAATTTTGAGTAGGAGTACCCATTGGATGCCTCATCCAAGGAGTACCCATGTTGGATAACTTCAATGGACCGTACTACACAAAAAATGACAAATACATTACAAAGCGTGACTGCAATCATTTTTTTTTCTTTTTTTTTTTATTATGTATTTCTCATTTTCGTGTAGTAGGGTCCATTGAAAGTATGAAAGATGGGCACTCCTTGGATGAGGAATCAAATTATGCATCCAACGAGTGTTCTTGCTCGAAATTTGGGTAAACCCATACGAAGACAAGTTAAAAAAAAAAAAAAAAAAAACTTTTTTCCCTCTAAAATTTGATGATGTAATCTAATGTTATTTTATTATTTCCACTATTATTTTATAATTTCCTTAAGAAATCCATTTTAAACCTCAATATTCCCCTAATGGTGGAAGATTGGGTGTTCGAGTTGTGCACACCAAGAGCCCGTCGTAATCAATACGCACACCTATAATCAAATAATTGTTGGGAAAGGTATTGTTTGACCATAATGAGAGCGGGGTGGAGCTCCTCCTTTGCATGGAGGAGCTCCACATGCTTTACCAAATCACGGATGACTGACTTTAGTGATTGGAAACAATACTTCTCCAAGATAGAGATCATCAACCTCTTGCCCACCATGCACATCCTGTGCCTACGTCGATTGCATGGTCTCTTTGTGGTGCAAGGTCACCATCAATAAGTCTATTAACACCCAAAATTTATAGTTTTTGTGCATGTTTAAAACCTTTGTGTAAATTATAATCATGTCATCCAATTTTATATCTTTTATAATGAACCTCGCTAACAGTAACTCAATCCATGGCTTTTTAAACATTACATTATGATAAACTTAATTTCTAAAAAAACTAGAATTGATAAAAATTCACTTGTTTAGAGAATGATTTCGGCAAAATCACATAAAAAATCATTTGTCGATGCGTTTCGAACCAACTAGTGTGGTTCATCGTTGGGACAAGTTGAATATCCAATTTGAGCGATGCAATAAATAGGGACAGCGGGTCATTCCAACAGCTAAAATTGACTTAGTAACGGTTAACCAGACCTCTAACAGCTATGTTTGACCAGTCCCCAGGTAGAGGAATTTAATTATTTTATTTATCCATTTTCCCTTACCCTTATAAAATAATAATTATAATTATTTATTAAAATAATAAGAATGGTAAATATATTATTACAATGTAAAACATGGAATTAATTATTATTTTTTTACTATATTTATTTATCTATATATATATATATTTATAATATAATATATAATAAATATATAATATAATCTTCTTTAATTTTTTTTTTTATTTATTACTAATCATTGGAATAAATGGACAAATATCCAACTTCATAACTTATTTAATTATTATTCTCTGCTATTTAGATAATTATTATTACCTTTTCCCGCTTATATAAATATATTATAAATATTATTTATTTGAATAATAAAAATCTCATACACCATCATTATTTTATTAAAATATTTATTTAATTTATATATCCCTTAATATTATAAAACATTATTTATCATTGTTTAGAAAATCTTCGGTGAAACCACATAAGTATTCTTTTGTCGACGCGTTTCGAACCAACCAGTGTGGTTCATCGTCAGGACAAGTTGAAGATCAAATCTAGCTTAGCATGTTTAAATAGTGTGTGTAGAGACTCCAACGGTTATATTGCCAACGGCTAATTTTGACCTAATGACCCAAGTCAGACCAATAATATTCCTGTTATATTTTTAATTTATTTATATTCTAGGAAATAGTTAAATTCGGTAATTTATATAATAAAATATTCATTTGTTATATATATAAATTCAAAAACCTAACTAATTTGAGAGGCCCTGGAGATTGAGAAAAGGCCAAACAATCTTAATAGGGATGATGGTTGGAAGATTAGTAGTTGCCGGGTCCCAGCCCTGTCTTCCTAGCCTCCTTTGTCCCCTTTCTGTTAGGTCTTAGGGTTTTTCCCTCTTCCTTTTGATGGTTTTCGGCGGTTGGTCCCTTTGTTTCTTGGATTTCTTCCCCATTATTCCCAGCGTCCCTTATGCTTTAGTTTGGTTGGTCCTATTATTATGCGTCATATGAGTTATTAGTAGGTTATGTGTTAATGAATGTATTACCCTTATTTCCTTTATGGTTTCATTTAACCAAGGATTTTATAATTAATAGTTAATTTGGTTTTTACATGTAGGATTGGAAATAATAATTACAACATACTATTAGTATCTTTATCTTATTTCAAGTATTTAAATGTGATAATATAATTAGTTATTATCTTATTTCAAGTATTTAAATGCAATAATATAATTAGTTATGATTGGATGAGGAAATTATTAATTGAATATAGATTACTTAATAATTGATTAAATTAATTATAAAATTATACCTTAATAAAGGATATAATTCATTATTTGGCTTCAAATGGACCTTTATTAATAAATAATTATATGATGTACCAATATTATTTGAGTTAGTTTCTTTTTTGGTACATAGACATACATTTATTAATAAACAAGCTATTAACAAATAATACTTTAATGTAACTAGTAATATGTCTAGAATATTATTTGTAATAATATTATTGGAATAGTAAATTATTAATTTATTTAATAAATATAAATTATTAAATTAATTATAAAATATATTAATTGGGCCATTAGGTATAAATTGTTAAATTATAATATAAATACTATTATTATTAAATGAATATACGATATACTATACTAAGGTTATTATTTTAATATAAATTAATATAAATTCTTAAATTGATTATAAAATATATTAATTGGGCCATTAGGTATAAATGATAAATTAGAATAAAAATATTATTATTATTAAATGAATATACGATATAATAAGGATAATATTTTAATATGAATTAGTTAGGTTTTTGAATTTATATATATAACAAATGAATATTTTATTATGTAAATTACCAAATTTAACTATTTCCTAGAATACAAATAAATTAAAAATATAACAGGAATATTATTTGTCTGACTTGGGTCATTAGGTCAAAATAAGCCGTTGGCAATATAACCGTTGGAGTCTCTGCACACACTATTTAAACATGCTAAGCTGGATTTGATCTTCAACTTGTCCTCACGATGAACCACACTGGTTGGTTCGAAACGCGTCGACAAAAGAATACTTATGTGATTTCGCCGAAGATTTTCTAAACAATGTTATGGATCAAAGAAGTCTAAATTCCTTAATTATTTATCATATTTACCTAATATAATATTACTATTTACCATTCTATTAAGATGAGTATTACTTATTAGAATAAAATGGTAATTTTTAACCATCTATATTCTTAATTTCTTTATTTATTCTTTAATATATACTTACCCTAAATTTTAATAATATCAATATTTACCATTAGAATAGGATGAGAATAATTTAATTAAAATGGTAAATATTACTATTCTCGTTCTTATATTATTTAATAAGATATAATATTTATTGTAATCCACTGCTTATTGAAAATATTATATCACAAATGATTAAATATATTTAATATTTATTTTATCTTACCTTTAGCCTATAAATAGAATATATACATAAATATTATACAAATATTCAAAACGAATGGTTAATCCCTTTATTATTTCTAAGTTAAGAACATAATTCAATTATTCTGTTATTAATATACTTATTTAATTTTAAATCATCTTAATATGTATTCCTTAAAACATTTTTTAGATACTCAATATTACTAAAGTTTACCATTCTATTAGAATAAATTAGTAAATAAAATTTTATAAGAATCTAGAACTATACTAACCCTAAGAACTATAATTCCTATTTTAATTAAGAATTCATCAATATATCGACGTTAATATTACTATCAGGATACACATATACACTACTATCATAATAGTAACATAGGCTAATATAGCTAGCTCAGAAACAGAGAACTATTTAATTTTTACGGACTATAAATTAAAAAGGTGACGCTATACTATAATAAAATGAAAATTCCACCTTCTAGGAAAAGGGGTTAAAAGAGACCATCAAAATTAATAATCTCAAGAGAAGGAATGAGGAGGCTAGGAAGATAGGGCCGAGATCCAGCAACTGCTAATCTTCCAGCCGTCATCCCTGTTAATATTTCTAGGCCTTTTCTCAATCTCCAAGGCCTCTCTAAATTTCCAATGGTGAAACTGTGCCACCTTTGCAATGATGCGAGCCTCTTCAATACATACATGATGTTTAGTCTTCTCGGCATGCTCTGCCAAGGCCGAGGACTTGGCCCTTCCATGCCTTAAGTCTACCAAATGCTCGCTAATATTTTGATTGATAGAACGACCAGTCTCACCAATGTATGGTGTCCCACAAGAGCAGGGAATGACATAGACGCGCTTCATGTCTAAATATTGATATTATTAAAATTTACGGTAAGTATATATTCCTATTCTAATGGTAAATATTGATATTATTAAAATTTAGGGTAAGTATATATTCCTATTCTAATGGTAAATATTGATATTATTAAAATTTAGGGTAAGTATATATTCCTATCCTAATGGTAAATATTGATATTATTAAAATTTAGGGTAAGTATATATTAAAGAATAAATTAAGAAATTAAGAATATAGATGGTTAAAAATTACCATTTTATTCTAATAAGTAATACTCATCCTAATAGAATGGTAAATAGTAATATTATATTAGGTAAATATCATAAATAATGTTTTATAATATTAAGAGATAGATAAATTAAATAAATATTTTAATAAAATAATAATGGTATATGAGATTTTATTATTCAAATAAATAATATATAATATTATATATTAAGGGAAAGGTAATACTAATATCTTATTTAATAAGGCAGAGAATAAATAATTAAATTAAGTAGATAATATGAATATTGTCCAATTTTAATTCTAAATTAGTAATAATAAATAATAAATTAATTAAGAAGAAATATATTATAAGATAAATAAATATAGTAATAAAATAATAATGAAATCAGGTTCTTGACTTGTAATTAATATATTTACGATTCTTATTTATTTAAATAAATAATTTAGTAATATTAATTTATAAGGGTAAGGGAAAATGGGGATTGGTCAAACCTAGCTCTTAGAGGTCTGGTTAACCGTTATTAAGTCAATTTTAGTTGTTGGAATGGCCTGTTGTCCCTATTTTTTGCATCACTCATATTGGATATTCAACTTGTCCTGACGATGAACCACATTGGTTCGTTCGAAATGCGTCGACAAATGATTTTTTATGTGATTTTGCCGAAATCATTCTCTAAACAAGATTATGGATCACAGAAGTCTAAATTCCTTAAAAATTCACTCCTTGGCGTGGTTTGTACACATACATTTTCATAATATAATGTTATGAAAAACTAAACAAAAACAACTAAACCGATCATTAAACTTTTTAGTCATTTCTATTAACTTACTAATTATTTCTAATTTGAATAATCTGATATGTTGATTTGAAAACAATTTCGGAAGAAATCACATTGGTAGATTTACGCTGACACGTTTCAAACCAACCAGTGTGGTTCATCATCAGGATAAGATGAAAAATCAGATCATAGCAGTAAGTTAAATACGGAGTCAAGACCTTCTAACAACTATAGGGACAATGGCTAGAAAATGACTATTTTTGAGTGGATGGGAAAAAAGAAAAAAAATATTTATTTTTATTATTATTATTATTATTATTTTATATTAAATAAATACATATATAATTATATTAAAATGACAGAACCCTTAATATAAGAAAATGAGTAAAGGATTGTAACCTATCCAAACTAATGAAGTATATTCAATAAACAACAATTAAGTCAAAGGAAAAAAAATAAATTAGAGAAATATTTGAAATATAATAATTAGTTATATAAAAGAAAAAAATAATTAAATGGTTAAACATTAAATTTAAATGTAATATGTATAAATTACTTTTCTTTAATTTTAATTGTTATATATAATATATAGATATATAGATATATAGTTTATAGTTATTCAGAAAAGGAGAAAAAAAGGGAGGGTGGGGGAGATAAATAAACAAACCTCAAGAGGAGACATTAAAAATAAAATAAAATCCGAAAGGAGGAAAAGGAGAAAAGAAAGGAAGGGACATAAGAGGAAGGGGTCGAAATCCAACAATTGCTAATTTTCCAATCGTCGTCCCTATTAAGATTACTAGGCCTTCTTTAAATTTCTATGTCTTCCCTAAATTTACGGTGATGAAGGTGAGAAATCTTTGCAATGACCTTCGCTTCCTCAATGCATATCTAATGTTTGGTCTTCTCAGCATGTTCTACTAAGAACGAAGAGTGGGTCCTTCCATGCTTGATATTAGTCGCATGTTCCTTAATCCTTTAATTAATGGATCGTCTTGTTTCACCAATGTACGATGTTCCACAAGAGCATGGGATGAAATAAACACCTTTCATATCCTTGGGGTCCACAGGGTCTTTCGCCGATTTTAAGGAACTTCTTATGGTGTTTAGGGGTCTAAAAGTAGAGGGAATGTTGTGTTTCTTGAGGATTCTTGCAATCATGTCAATCGTCCCTTGGATTAAGGGGAGGTGAACTCCATAACTACGATCATAAGGGTCTTTCTTAACCTTAGGGCTTTTACAAGATTTGAGGAAGGATTTAAGTCCTTGCTTCTTACTGTAACCATTATTGACAAAAACCTTCAAGAGATGGGATTTCTCTTTAGAAAAATGGTCGACATCAGAAACCCTCCTAGCATAAGTAGCTAGAGTGCGGAGAACCCCCAAATTTTGAGTAGGAAAATGATGGGACCTAGCATGAAGATACTTCTCAGTATATGTTTTCTTTTGAAATACCTAATGGGAAAATGAGCCCTCCTCTTTTTTAGAAATAAGGACATCTAAGAAAGAGAGGAAACCATTGACTTCTTTCTCCATGGTAAACATAATGGAATTAAATTGATTGTTAATATAAATCTAAATTAATAATCCTATAGACATTAAAGCATTAAAGTTGTTCCAGAACTAAATTGAACTAAATTGAATCCACTAATAGGTGGGTCATTCTCCCTCAATAAATGTTAAAGAGGTTGCAAAGTTTCTGCTAAATAACTTTGAATAAAAGCAATCCATGATTTAGAGAAATTATAGATTGTAGGTTAATGATTTCAATTCCATTAATCCACTCACTCGCTTGGCATACCGACTTCCATGCTACATGGTTGTAAATGCTCTTCGGATGTTGGTGCACCAAAAATGAGCAGAGGAGGAGAATATGTCGTACTACTACGTGGTAGACCGTCATCTATTGTATTAAATGATCTTCGTCCGTGGGTGCACCAGAAGTGATGCAAAGTAGGACACTGGCCAACTACAAGATAATTTTAGGATTATGTGTGCATTATGTCATATGTATGTTGTCATTTGCTAGCGAGGAGACTGTTCTTCGAACCATTCTTCGAACCATTCCCACATGCAAGGTAGAAAATTGACTGGCACTTTAATTCTGCACAAACTATAAAATTGATATGCACTTTACTTTTACCTCAAGGAAATTTTGTAAAGATAATTTAGGTTTAGGATTTATAAAACTGAAATTTTGTAAAGATTAAAGATAATTTAGGTTTAGGATTTATAAAACTTTAATTTATCTATTTAGTGATTATTAATTATTAAATGGATGGTAGAAGCTAATTTCTATTGAATATACTTTGCGTTAAACCTTTGCTTACCCTTTTAATCCGGAAAAGAACGTTTTTTGCAAGTTAAACTCTCAACTCATCGAACATTCCCTCGGGGGTTTGATCAACTTTGATCTTATTAAAAACGGAGAATCCTAACCTAAAGTTTCTTAGAAGGCGTGTGATGCATCGTGGTGTGTAAGCCTGGATCATGTGAAAGAAGCTGAGTGTGTATTGTTTTTGTGTAAAAGTTGTTGGCGTGTGAGGAGCATTGGCCTAAAGCCGTGTTTCGTGCGTCTACTGGTAGCCGAACCATTGGTCTATTATGTTGGATATTAGTGTAAAGGTTGTCCGATTGTTGCTTTAGGCTGAGTAGTAAAGTGGTGCACTGAGCGTGGAGGTTTTTTTATTTATGAGGGTGTTCTGGCAAACTAAATTTCAGATTGAAGAGCATTGAAGTAGAGAGCTATGGAATGAAGAGTTGTGGGCTCGGTGGTGTGAAGGTAGCAGGGAACAATAGTCGATCTTTGTGGAAAGAGTGGTGGATTCTGTGCCACCTGGGAGAGTTATGAATTTGTTTGTTGTAGTCCATAAACCACTGGACAAATATCATTGTTCATTGTCTGATACCTTGAATAAATTGTTGGATCAATTCGGTGGTGTGGTAGAGTTGCGAGCCTCAGGAGCAAGCGACCTGTGTGAGAAGATGCGGCGTAGAGAACTCGTAGGCATTGTGAACAACCCGGATTTTCCTGGAGCAGTGTTGGATCCTTGTGGCATGAAAAGATGCATTGAAGAATTTATTGAGTGTTGTGTATGATGTGACGGATAAGTTGTGCAGATTGATTGACGTGTTGGAAACTGCTGAGAATTGGGAAGAAAATGAGGTTGTTGAAGAAAGGTCGTAACTGTTTGTTGAGTTGTTGTGTTGACCGAT
The DNA here is from genome assembly GCA_000404065.3 of Pinus taeda. NCBI lineage: Eukaryota > Viridiplantae > Streptophyta > Pinopsida > Pinales > Pinaceae > Pinus > Pinus taeda. The sequence continues at coordinate 20,484 of APFE031100673.1, forward strand.
AGTCAAAGAAGTGGCATCTGGCATGGTTTGAAATTGGAATGGAGTTTTAAGAAGTATCATTTTGATTATTCGTGGTAGAATAGGCATAAAGCCTATATGAATCTACATTGCAGTTGTGTCCCAGTATAGAGGCGTTGTTAAACCTTTTAGTGTTCAGTGTGACTCCGAAGGGGAGCTACAATGCCAAGTCTAGGGTGCAGCGTTAGCCAATGAGTATAATGAGTGGAATAAATTTTTTCTCCTAAATTTTTTATAGTTATATTTTTGATGATCCTCTATTTGGAAGTATTTTTGGGTTAGGTAATATTTTTTATTCAAGTAGTATTTTTCGGTTAGAAGAATGGTTTGATAAACAAAATGGTTTTATTGATGACCTAAGGAGGCGTAGTGTATTCCACATGTTCCTGCAGTCAATGAGAGAAAATCTTGCTTCTCCCGGAACCCAATTGTTAGAAATTTTATTGGATCTACCTCTAAGATGGCTGCGATAGTGGAGGATACTACCATGGATGTTGTTTAGAGGCTGCTCAAGTTCGAAGATGAGTACATTTTGGTGGATGATGTTCTAGTCGATCAATTTTTCCACTTGGTTGCATACTTTAGAAGGCTCCCTCTCATGGCAAGTGGGGAGAGAATGAATTGGATTACCTCTTTTTTAGTGTTTAGGGTGTTGTCTTTCATCCCAATCTAGAAGAAGTCAGTGGTGTTAAGTATATAAGAAAAGAGCACTTAAGGAACTCACAAGGAAAGCAATAAACATGAAGATGAAATTGTATCATCAAATCAACAAGCATGGACCCTTTAGCAAGAAGGAAAAACTGAAATGTATCGATGTAAGCCTAGTCAAGACTTAGACTAGCAGGAAAGTTAACATTTAGGTCGTAATTAAGGGGAGATGTTAGAATAATAATCATGAACCTGTCCATGACTATTCATATGACGACGAGTCATCAATGTCACTGGGTGGGGAGTCAGCAGGAGTCAGATAGATTTAGGTAAAGAATAATGATACTCGGTGAATCGTTGTACAATCTACAACTGTATACTTTTATAAATTGTCTTATGTTGAATGAAATGAGCAAGCTCTTTGAAAGATTCTTCATTTTCTGACCTGGTATCATAGCCATACTCGAGTGGACTCGGTGGAGTGAAGAGCTGAGGGCTCAGTCTTTTGTTTGAAGACTTTTTTCTCCTTGTGCGTTGGAGCTTAATTATTGGGCACTTTATATTTGAATGCATGTAGTGAGGTGCGCTTAGTTGTGGCTTTTGTGGGAGCATATCATTTTTGTTGCATCGAGTTATTAGTGTATGCATGAGAGTGTGGGAGCATAAGAGCTGACTTTCATTGAGATTCGCAGTCTTGGTTGGAGAGTGGAAGATTGGAGTGACGTTGAGTTGCCATTTCCTATGGAGACTATCGCTGTCTAGAGTGAATCTGTGTAGTCTTTAATCTGTGTTTAATTGTTGTCAAGTGGAGGCATTGGAAAAGGCGTAGAGGAGAAGCCAAAGGAGGATCCAATTGTAGGCATAGTAAGCTGATCGTTGTGCATGGAGAGAAGAGTGGGAAAAATTGTTGTATCAATGTGAGAGTCTAGAGCAACGTTGAAATTTGTTGTGGACCCCATTGATTAGAAAGGTGTAAGGGATATTATCTGTTTCTAAGGAGACCGTGGCTTGCATTAAAATCCTCATCGAGCCTTGTGTTAGTCATTTGTGGTTTCATGACCACTATCAATTGAAGGAGCTACTACAAAATTTGTAAGTGTTTCTAGATTTTTGTAATCGAAGTCTCCAACAGTTGGAGGAGGCAACGAATCTAACGATTTGGCCTATCTGGGTGGGAGGTTGAAGGCAGTGTGGAGCTGTTAGCTCAGAGTTAGAGTTGTGGGCTCAGCGGTGTCAGGAATGAGTGGTACTCTTGATTTGTTGTGCATTAAGCCTGCGAGGAAGAGGCGTGGGGGAGCAACCTTGAGGGGGAGGCTACATACATCCATCTTGGTTGGGTTTCATAGTGCATAGATAACATCTATCGAGTAAAGGACATGCAATCATCAATTAACTATTTCACATGCGTGATTTCATTCATAGTGTAACACCACTTGTAGTGAACATAAGTACAGCTCATGCATGCATGATTCCACTCACTAGTGTAATTGAACTACAACTATCTCTTAACTTATGGTGATAAATCCAATACATGGTGATCAAGCCAATGCATGGTAATGGCTCCAAGTTAAGAGAAACATGTGACTAAATATGGAAAAAAAAAAAAATATATCTATGCATAAATACCCCCTTTCTGAAGCTCAACTAAGGTGAAAAATTAAATAAAGTAGGTCTCAGCAATATGTGGCCACGCTAGGTAACCAATATATAATGCACCTAGTAAGGTGAAAAAATAGGAAAGAGGGAAAACCCAGTGGGAACAACCACACCCCCCCTCCCCCGCTCCTTCAAATGTTACTAAGATAACTACTAGGTCGTTATTGTTGCCTTCTCACAAAGAAGATCTCATAATGTTGCAATTCAATGTTCTGTGAAGGTTTTGATAATGATATATGCAATTTGTTCAATAGAGGAACACTATTGCATCAAGCCTATAAAAACGTGCATGTGAATTTTGATGTATTTGGTTTTCTATCACTCGATTAGATCTCTAAAGAACATTAAAATACTATGGTTTTCACACTAGATGATCATTGGTTGATGGAAATACATGACAAACTCTATCAAAATGTGTTGGAACTAGATAACCTGTGTGATTGCATTAACTGCACCCCTATACTTTACCTCTATTGAAGATAAAAAATTGTTTATTACCTTTTACTCGACCACCAAATATTCCCTAATCAAAGGCTAAAAACATAGATTATAGAGGATTTGTGATTTGTGTTGTTTCATGCCCAAACTGAATATGTGTATCTAGTGATATCTAATGAGCAGCATGCAACATAATAGACACCATAAACTATGGTCCCCTTAACATACCAAATAATTCTTAGGGTTGATTTCCAAAGGAGCTCATGCAACTCTTGTATGTACCTAGATACTACTCCAACGTCCTAAGAGATGTTTGGACATGGGTGAGTAAGGTAGAAAAGGATACCCACCAATTTCCTATAAAGTGGGCAATCTACCAATGATATTGTACTCCCATTTTCTAGCTTAATTGCGGATAAGAAAGGTGTGGGAGTTATCTTGTAGTTAACCATCTTGAATCTAGAAAGTAGATCCCATACATACTATGACTAATCAAATGTGATTCTCGAATTAGATAGACTAATCTCAAGACCAAGAAAGTAGTCGACAAGCCCCGTGACAGTCATGGAGAACTCGTTATCTAGAGAATACTTGACAACAACAATTGTTGAGGGGGAACTACCTATGATAAGTAAGTCAACTACATATAATACTATGAATAATATGGAATCAAATTTCCTTAACATATAAATGTTTGGGTTAGACTTATAATGTTGGAAACATTGGGAGAGAAGGTTGGAGTTCATCTTTGTGTACCATGCACGAGGTGCCTGTTTTACGGTATACAAAGAATGTTTCATTCTGCACACTAATGATGAGTTTTGAACATATCATTTTGGTTGCTTCATATAGATATCTTCATTATCATCACCATGAAGAAATGCACTCTTCACATCCATGTCATAAATCTCCCACTTCTTTGTCACTACAACTACAAGAGGCATCGTAATGGAGTCAATTGTTTTTGGTAGTACAAAAGTTTCATCATAATCAATCCCGTTCACCTATAAAAAAATCTTTGGCTACCTGCTTGGCTTTATAATTATTTATAATTCTATTTGTTACTCCTTTGGTTTTGTAAACCCATTTACAATGGACAATCTTTCATCCTATTGGATTGGAACCAAATCCCATGTGTGGTTCAAAATGATCAAATTGTATTCCTCATTCATTGCTACTTCCCAATTTGGATTTCCTTTAGCCTCTTCATAAAATTGAGGATAAAAATATAATAACATGTAGTCGTGCATGTGCGTGCATGGTTCCATGGATATGAGTGCATGCAAAGCTTATTCTTCTTGAAATCTCATGACAGGATCGTCTAGGAGATAACTTATGAGGCACCACTTTGGTGCCAAAGGTGGTGAGGAATCTGAGTATTCTATGACCTTCTCATTATGTTTAGAATTCTAATTTGAAGTGCATGAAGAATCACCATCTCTAAGATCAAAATTTGGAAGTGAAGAAGGTTGTGCAACAATTTCCTCTAGAGTTGGACGTAGAGGATCTTCTTCAAACTTTATACTCCTCTCAATAAATAGTTTTTCTGTGATAAGATATAGCAACCTATACCCTTTGAATCCATCTAAATATCTAATGAACATACACTTGTTTCTCTCTAACTCTAAAGCCTTTCTCTTATCCAATAGAATTCGAGCCCATGCTCATGATCCAAAGATATGAAAGTTGGGAAGGTCTCATTTCTTACCAAACTAAGCCTCATAAGGAGTTGCCCACTTCATGGATTTGTGTGGTACTCTGTTGATGCAAGAAAAAAAATAATTTCTTCAACCCATAACCTTGCATGCAACATGAAGTTGGCCATTTTTTTAGTGTCATTTTCCTCCTACTTGCCACACTATTTTGTTGTGGAGTGTATGAAACAGTGTTTTGTAACCGAATACCTACATTTGAGAAAATCCTTTCCATATACGTATTCGCATATTACCATCCATTATTTTTGCGCAATATTTTGATGACTTTTCTTTCTTGATTTTTTGCATGTTATTTAAATTCCATGAAACATCAAGAGACCACTCACTTGGATTTAATAAAATAGATCCAATTATATCATGACCAATCATCTATAAATGTAAGAATATACGTTGCCTTACTGATAGATGATTGGAGAAAATGTCTAGCGATATCACTATGGAAAACCTTGAGGATTGATGATGTCCTTATTACCTTCCTTTTTCAAACTATTCCTCTCAATGTTTACCTATGATGTAGCCACATAAAACTCAAAAAATTGAATTTTGCTAAGCTATGTAATCATTCCTTCTCTACTAATTTGTTGGAGCTACCTATAATTGAAAAGATCAAATATTTGATGCCACAATGCACTATCTTGGTTTGAATGCTTTAATAACATAACTAAAGAAGATTCAAAATAAAAATTTGGAAAAGAATACAACCTTGTAGAATTATTTCCTTTACCTAGAACAACCGTAGAGCCATCTATCATCTCAGAGATGATAAAATTCTCGGGTGTAAATTCAACCCACTTTTCTATGTTGGAATGTGTTATCTGGTAGACTGGTAATAGGTTTATGGATATTTGTAGGACATGCAATATGTCTTGAAAAGAAATCATTGTTCATATATATTCTTCCTTTACCATGTACTTGGATAGGGGCATTATCTCCCATCATTATGGGAGTATCATAACATGTTTCCATGGTCAGAGAGGAATCTCATGAGGGAGCCAAATGGTGTGATGCACCACTATCAATAATCAGAGAATCAGAAGATGACAAATTTCAATAAGTGGATGAGATTTACTTTGATCATCTAATGCTTTCTCCTTTGTTTTATCACCATCAAGAATGTGATCTCCAATATTTTATTGTTGGAGTGTGTATGCCATGATGCCAATCTGCTCCTTTATGCATGCAGATTCAGGATGAGCATCCATTGCAGTAAGTGCACTATTGCTATTCCTTCTTCGATCTCCCATTTTTGTAGTTGGAAGAATCATCATTGGATCTAGAATTTCATCCTTCTCTATTATCATGCTCCTTCTTTCCTTTCTATTTATGTTTTCTCTTGTTGTTTATTTGAACAACAAGTGCATGTGCATTGGAACTTTTGAGGGTTCCCATTTTGATAAGTTTGTTTAGTTCTTGTATGGTAGACTCACTCAAAGAGTCCGTCGATGGCATCTTCCAAGTTGCATCCATATTTAATCTTGAAGCATGGAATGAAGACACATATATAAAGTATTATGGTTTGAGCTTGAAGAGAATCGAGAGAATAGGTTGTTTCCGTTTTTTTTCACACTACAACACAAAGGGGTGTTTTAAGACAATATTTGAGACGGTTTTTGTGTATATTGTCTTACTTGAGACAATTTTTATTTTTTTTTATTTTCCTAAATATTGTCTTTAAGCGAGTGTCTTAAATCATTGTCTCTATAAAGGCAATATATAACACAGTGATTATTGTCTCTTAGGAGACGATTTCATTTTTGTCTCCCTAGAGAAAATAGTTGGGTTTAAAGGCATATTATCTTTATATAGACAATGTCTTTAATCATATTTTTTGTCTTTATAGAGACAATAAAGAATTATATTTGAAGACAATATAATATCACTTTTATCTCTTTAGAGTAATATAAAACAATGAATCCATAAAAACATCACACCATTGAAATAAATAAATATAAAAATTATTTAATTAAAAATAAACTACAATATCATTGATTAATTCATGTTAGGGAATAGTGGAATCAAAATGCCAACCTCCTTCTTATAAGGAAGGTGCTTTGCCATTGATCTAACACGCTTTAAAGAATTATGTGACGATATAGGCATTGATTTTTAAAAAAATGCTCGACACATAATGACATAATATTTATAAAATTTATAATCATGCATCACATATTTTTAACTTAATAAAAAATAATTCAATATAGTTAGCTCAACGTCACACCCATGTGGCATGACCCACACAACAAGCTAATAATACATAGTAATTTACAAACAAATTAATCTAGTAATACAAAGAAAATAACTAGAATTAGCACAAGTTGTTAACATCTTGCCATACCTATGGAATGGTTTCTATTTAATGTGTTTCCATTGCTGGTATATTTGTCCAATTCCTCTTCGGCCACACCATTGGTTAAAAAATTATATGGAAAACAGATAAGAAAGGAAATTTTCTAAAACTTGGTAAAGCAAAGAAAATCATTAAAATGATTATCTTTGAAATCCGGTTAACAAAATAAATCAACAACAACGTATCTACACAAGTAGATTGCATATTTCATATAAAAACATTTCACCTGAAACTCGAAATACCATTTTCAAGGGATATCCCTAGATGAAGCATTAACATTTTAGTTTGTAGGAAATTTGGAGAAGCTTTTAGCCATTTTAATTCATGTTTCTATCATTCATCTTGATGTATAGAAATGAGGCAAATGTCCAGAGAGAAGAGAAGAACATCTTAGGAGTCTATCACATGCTTAATGCAAGTCTTAGATCAGCCCTAGAAAAGGAAAAATAGAAGAAGTCTTAGTGGGGAAAAAAATGGAAACCCAATGAGGAGTGGACAAGTGGGTGGATAGAACTATAGGATAATAATGAAGATGAGATTCAAGGAAGGGTTGGGAAGAGGAATCAACAACCATTTAGAGCTCATGGCACCAGCAACACTTATTTCAGCCGCAAAAATAAAGGAGGTGGTAAAGAGAATTTTTTGGACTATATTAATATATTAGTCATTGGATGGTTGGCAGACACAATACAGGTCAACAATATTCATCATCAAGTGAGACTAAGAGGATAGGGGAGATGGATACTAGCTTTGGACACATTTCATTCACTATAATATTATCATAGAAGAATCATTGATACTATACGAGCTTAATTTTTTATCGTGTATTCTTGAAGAAACAACATTCATAACAGGAAAATACAGGATTAGCCAAATTACCAAGTGGAACATTCTGAAATTTTTCATGTAGCTCATGCCAATCTCTAGTTAAACATGGATTTTTTGAAATAATAATCCTTGTGTTCCACTCCCGTACATTTATATGCAAGAGAAACAACTACCATTTCTTTGTTTCTATCATATTTTGAGTCAAAATACCTGTAAGAAAATAGATAAGTGACCCTATCAAAATCTGAATAATCATTATTATATTTTAAAACTACTTGAAATTTTTTCCAAAAGCACATATTATTCAGGTTCACATCCAAATTATTTAATAATAAAAAAATAATAATCCAAACTTTCATCACAATTTCTATCTGGTTATAGGATTTAATCAAAGAGCCTAACAATATTTGTGTATAGCTTCATAGACTAAGGTATTTCTCCATGATTTTCATTCTAGTTATTGGAAGACTCCAACAATGAAGAAACATAAATAAATTTTAAAGTTGCTCCAATGTAAAGGGTTGTGATATCATGATCACCATCTCCTATAGCCTACAACATCTATTTCCAATGAAATTGGACTCCTAAAGTAGTTGATAGTTTAAACAAATTTCATGAAATCACAAAGAAATTTTTAGGCTAGGTGTACATTGGGTGATAAGGGTAATTAACATCAATCAAACCTTTAGTTTTTCTACAAGATGTTGGTGTAGCTTTCAATCGTCACTAAAACTCCCGCCCTTGGGTCCCCCCTTCCTAGAAATTGGAAACATAGATAACAAAAAATGATTTAGTAGCTATTCCTTGTACAACATGATAAACCATTAAACCTTGCAGTTACAAAGACTATATATCCAACAATAAAAAGTATTGAATCCATCAATAACTAAAATGTCGCTAGTATCCCAGCTAGAAATTAAGGGACCCACCAATATACTTGGTATAACCAATCAAAACAACCTTGTTTCTTCGAAAACCCATTGAAGCCACAAAGATCAATAAGTCTTCCCCTTGAAATCCCTAGTACTTGAAAAGTCCATTCTATAAAATTAACGAACCCACTATGCTAAATTATAAATTAATATAAAACCAATCCTTCCCATTATGTAATTTTCTAATCATTCCATAAAATCCACTGCCCCATCACTTTTGAAGGGCTATACTACTAGAACCATGGATTATAAGTGGGTTGAGTTTGACAGGATTCATATGTAGTATTCATCAATAAAATTTAGGATTTACATTGAATTTCCTTCATGGTTCTAAAGTTTAAATATCAAACTAGAATTTGGAAATTTGGTAAAAGATAGGCTCTAAATTGTTGAAAAGTATCATGGGATTGAAACTATGTTGGAGTGTTCATTTTTAGTCATTCAAGTATCCTTCACCTAAATTCATTTGCTAGGCCTCGCAATATTGAAATTTCAATTTGGGAATTTATTTATTTTTTCAATTTCTTCTACCCAATAACTACTCTTTTCAATGCTAGAGTTGCATATCTTAGTAGTGCAAACCACAATATATAAGATTTGGAGTTTCACGTAGTGTGAGCCACAAGATGGAAAATTTTGAGCTTTAGGCAATGCAAGCCACAACCCTGCAAATTTAGAGTTTCAAGTGTGCTTTTTAGTATGTCGCAATTTTGGTCATTTCATTTAAATAAATGCATGATAGGCTCCAAATTTCTTTTAAATATCATGGAATTAAAACTATGTTGCATTGTTCATTTTTAGTGATTTAGGTATCCTTCACCTGAATTCGTCCTCAGTTGTGGCCTTGCAATATTTAATAACTTCTCTATTGAAAGTCCAATTTGGACATTTTGGTATTTTATTTGTTGTTCAATCTCTTCTAGCCAAAAAGACTCGTTTTAATGGTAGAGTAACTTCTATCTATGGAACATTAGTCATTTCATTTACAATTGGCTAATCTATTTCTCTAAGCTCAGTTGAATATTTCCTAGCATGCCACCGTATCTCATGCAAGACACATATTCATAAGGAAATGATGCATGCACACAAATAATTGGACTTAGCCTTCCATTAAAAGTATACCTAGTTAGATGCATCCATATGTTAAATGTGCAATAAGGCCTCACATGTGAAGGATCTTAAGATGAAAAGAATTGTTAAAAGAGTTGGTTATTATTCAAGTAAACTATCTAGTATATTTCAATAAAATTGGTATATGTCATGTAAATGATTGCAAAGGATGGAATTATTTTGATATGTTTAGTTATATACTACCATCATTAATTGGTCACCTAGAGTTTCTTATAATGAGATTTTCCATTATACATTAATTGCTCAGTTGGAATTTACTTATGAGGCTTGCCATTATAGCTCACATTCACTTTTAATGTACTGAAAACTAACAAAGGTTTCTATATCATCTCACGTGCAATTCAATAATCTACAAAAATGTTTCCATACCATTCATGCACTTTTAATAATACCCTTGTAGAGAAGGTCATAGATCACAAACAACATTTTAATTTTCTTTCAAGTTACTTATACCTTTTTCCTTGGGTAGATTCTTATTGGACCTCTTGTGAACAAAGGGCTGAAGGATTTATTGAGAAAAAATTTAGAGGCAAGAGCACTAGTGTGATAATGATTGCACTTGTTTACTTTGGTACGTGATATTTAAAGAGATGCCTTTCCATTGGATGAGGATGGAGTGTGTTAGCTTCCGCTCAAGTTATTGTTTTTGTTTAGTATGAATATTGAATGGCTTTGATTTTCCCATGGAAAAATAGAATACTGCACATCAAAAAATTGGGGATCATTCCATCAGTGATGTAATTGTGAGATTTAGTACAAGTGATGGAAGAGAAGACTGGTTTTACTTCCATTCAAAAAATTTAGTAAAATGGAGAAAATATTTTGCAGATCATCTTTCAGATGACTAGCCCATATGCCAATTTCTATACTTACGTATAAGTTTACTATCATTAATCTAAATATGATCATCATTTGAAAATTTTAAGGTTTTTATATGTGTACAACAATATAGTTATAGGTTTATGGAAGAATGTAAAAATAACTCTTGGCATTTTGAAAGCAACCACCAAACTTGGTACTGATTGAATAATTTCAAAGTGAATTCAATATTTAGAGATAGTTCCCTTGGAAGAAAATGAAGAGGAAGAAATTATAACAACCCTTCCATAAATAGGTTTAGAAGTCATTTGCATCCTTGCTAGACTTTAAATAGTTGACTCATAAGTGGTAAGAAATGTGTTTCTCTCTACCACACATGTTCGAATTCAAGTTGACATAAAACATTCTCATTTCCCTACTTCTCTATATGAATTGAAAACTTTTGCAAAAGAGTAGGCAGAGTATAGGCTTGTTGAATCTGATGATGCACTTCTACTTAGAATAGATGAAAATGTAAAATATGAAGTAAAAAAACATCTATGAGAGTTGTTTTACATTTTCGAAAATAAAATGGAATCTCTATTATCTCATATAGAAGATGTCTTGGAAGAGCATAAAAATCACATTTTAATATTTTTGGCTAAATTATTATGGTTGTGTTAGTTTATACTTAAGATGGATCTTTTAACTGAATTTGTCAGCAAGTGGATAGAAGCTTCAAATAAATCCATTCACACAATTAAGGATATAATATTAAGGTGATGCCTCTAGGACAAAAAATTGAGTTTGATTGAAATTACAAGAAATGTTTTGGAGGTAGTTGGGTAGGGAAAACGTAACCCTTTCTACTCAATGGAAAACATATCCAGTGAAAATTTGGTTACCATTTATAAGGGAGACAAAGCCACAACCTGACCTACAAATTTTTTATGATAAAATGCCTTACCAAATGGATAACAATCTCTTTCAAAGAATATAATTGGTGCTCATTTCCATTGTTTTGGCATTTCCATCTAGTGATCGAACTGAAAATTTGGCCGACTCGCTTAAAATAAAGAAAGAAAGATGCCCAAATTTAAGTGAAGCTTTTGGAGTGCAGTGTTATATATCCAAAGCAGAAAAAAGGAGACTATCTTTGGGTTTGGTTGTTGTTAATACCAACAATACCTCTACTGCTACTAATGTTGACCATTAATATAATTGGCTTCAAACAGTGCAAGAAAGACATTCATATTTAAGTGAAGCTTTTGAATTGTGGTGTTGGAGGTGCAAGGAAACAAAGAGGAGATGGCTTGTATTCATTGATAGAAATTTGGAGCACTCATTACATGATTCCATGCAATTAAATTGAGGACCATATAATATTGTGTACCTTGAACAAAATAATTTACTAAGAAAGGGAGCCGGTCAATTAACCTAGATGGAAGACTGAGATCACAATAAAAGGAATCATTAAATCACTACAATTTCGCATAGGGTTTAGAGAAAACTATACCATACATTCCAATCAACCTACCAAGTTTAAGATAAGAATTCGTTTGTTATTATAATATAATATCAATCCCAATCTAGGCATTCCAAACAAATTTTCTTGGGCATAGAGCTATATTATTAATTAAATGGATCTAGTAGAATGGTAGGGTAGCCAATGGCAGGTAGGCCTAGTTACATTCCTAAAACCCTAGGTTTGTGATACTCACTGCAATGAGAAATGACAGGTTGTTTGGAATATTAGTCCAATTGGTAGTAAGTGTCATTGGAACCAAAATGACAACCTCTACAATTTGGTGCTGGTTTTGAGAGATTTTGATAACTTTAACTTTTGAGCATATTTTTTTATACCGTGGATCAATCCTCCCCATTGGAAGTTTTTGGACCTCTAAAAGTCTATTTTTACCTAATAGGTATGTGAGGGTACAACTCCCTCACTTTCTCGATCTCTGTTCACCTTGCTTTTCTTGGATTGGTACCTTTGAGCCCCACACGAAGATATCCGAAATTGCCTTTGTGTGAAGTTCTTATTCTCCTATCAATAATAGAGTCTTCTGACAAATCATCTAAATATTCAGGACCAAAATCTTCTATGGATGGAATCTGAACATTCCCTTCTTGATCAACCATCATAAGAGTCTCACACAATCTCAAATTTTCCACATTCATAACATAATAAATTTTCATGTAAGGTGGTAAATATAAGTGGAAAGCACTGTTACCAATTTTCTCTAATATTTTATAAGGAACATATTTGATTGGTTGGAGATTTTTATCTTCACCTTGTAATCTTTGCTTGTTGATGTACAACCAAACTTGATCTCCCACTTGGAAATCATGATCAACCCAATGCTTCTCATATCTTTCTTTGTACTTGGCTTGGCATCTATCCAACTATTCTTGTACCCTATAATGCACTTATTGTATTTTTTTAATGAAATTCTTGTTTTTGTCCACATAAGTATGCCCATCTACCACAATATCTTTTCCAAAGATGAAATCCAAAGAAGACTTTGGAAAATAACCCAAACAAGCTTCAAATAGAGATACTTGTGTAGAGGAATCTTGGCACAATTGTAGGAATGTTTGATGTAATGCAAATGCCGATCCCAAATTTTAGGATGCTCAACACAATATCCTTGAAGGAGATGCACTACTATTCTATTCACTAATCTGGTCTAGACATCAGTTTGTGGATGAAATGTTGTGGTCTTCTTCAACTTTGTGTTCATGAGTTCCCATAAACTTGACAGAAACTTCCCAATAAATCAAGAATCTTGATAAGAAATAATCTAAGTAGGTAACCCAAAATGAACCCATACATTTTGGAAGAACATCTTTGCATTTTGTTCAGTTGTAACATGTTTCTTACAAGGCATCAACACACACATTTTGTTGAAATGATCCATTACAACATATAAATAATCATGACCTTTCCTCGATATTTGTAGTCCCCCAACAACATCCATAAAAACACTTTCCCAAGGACGAGAAGGGATATGAGGTGGAGTGCACAAATCCAATTTCCTATTGCTTGGTTTTCTAGTAGTGCACACAGAACAGACTTTTACATATCTTGATACAGTTTCATTCATACGAGGCCAATAATAATACCTTTGTAACTGAGAAAATGTTCTACTTACACCATGTTGTCTTGTGTTATAATCTTTCCACGACTAACCCACGTAGTGAATCGCGAGGTTAGAGGGGGGGCGGAGCCCCCCCTTCATTATGGTGATTGTGTAGTGAGGGGGTTACAGGGAGGTTTAAGGGGGTGAATAGCCCCCCTCTACGAGGTCTGGGGCAGCACCCTAGGAAAATGTTTTTTGAAC